>APFE030949616.1:75853-132332 GCA_000404065.3 Pinus taeda | reverse complement strand
TCATCCATAAACAACATCCTGCAACTCATAGACATGATCCATATGTCTAAAAATAGACATAGTCTAAAAATAGACTTTGCGCCATAATTTGCCTACAGGCCCACTTAGTGAAGGTGACTCTTTTCACTAAGCTCCATCATCCTGTTGCAATCTCAACAGGATTCTCATGATCATTTCATAGCTTTTGTTGGCTTTTGTCGGTTCTAGTTTGGTTATCTCATACTCTTGCACACTTAAAGAATTCTTGGAACACTGTAGCATTATAGAAAGGAAGCCAAGGAAGAAGAACAAAAGAAAATGACAAGAAAACAAGGTTAGATCAAAGAGGGGTCTCATTCTAACGAAATTTCAAAACGGTGGTAACCATTTCTGAGGAAGTAGAGCATGCAAGGGCTAGTTTGCAGCGTCAGGGAAACAGTTCAGTCGATCAATTCTCAAAACCTGTTGCTAGTTGGACATAACGGAAAAAGTGGGAACCTCAAAAAGTATGAGCCAGATGGAGCAACACTCTTTAAGGAGTATGGGGCTGAAGTGTTGCCAATTTTTAGAGAAGCAAGCTTGGAGCTGATTTTTCACCTGTTCACTAAGTATGATCTTGAGCTCGCCTCTGATTTCATTTACTCATTTGATGGAACTAGTGCCAGGGTTCAAGGATGTTGTTTCAAGTAACTGAGGAAAGCATCATGGAGGAAATGAAAACATCAATTGTTGGGGAAAGATTGTATAAGAAAAAGATGGTGCAAGGAGTAAATCTCAATTATTTCTTAAAGGACGATTCACATGATCCTTGTTGGAGCATTGGGGTGCACAACAATAATTTTAAAATTGGAATGATAACATCCTATGAGGATGATTTAGGTTTTTCTGACATGTGATGGTTGTTTCTCCAAAGTTTTCTTATACCATATGAGATTTTTGGTACATTTTGTTGGTTTTAACAGGATGGACATGCCTTTTTACCTACATCAAAGTTTGATTAATATGGTGTCTTGTGCAAGAAAAAGGAGGGTTTGGTACCCGCATAATGTACAACACCACAGTTTGATATGGATCCTATACACCCATGAAATGAACAAGAAAGCACATCAGTCGAGGAGGAGGATAGTGGGACACCCCTTTCCTAGAAGGGATAATAAGGAGAAGACTCTTGATATGTAGGCTAAGAGCAACCAACAAGTTATTGGACAAACATAAGAAAACTATAATAGGATAAAAAACCCTAGGGTTTATAGAAGGAGCACTAAAGGACACCAGTCAGAAGGATAAGAGACTAAGGAAGATGAGACCATGGAGGAAGGTAGAAATAAGGGTGAAGATCCTAAGGAACGTGGCCATATAATAAAATATTAAAGGAGGCCAAGAAACAAACCCACAAACAAACTAAGGTGGGGAATGAAAGTTAAACTGAATCCCAAGCTTAAGGAGCTTATTCACATTGAAGATGAAAATAACGTAGGGCCTGCTAGAGATAAGGAGGGGTTGTTAACAAAATAAGTACCATAAGCTCCAAAAACTGACAAGACCCCACAGAAGAAAAGTAGAAGAGTCACGAGGGCAATGGAAAAATAGGAAAAGCGAAGAATACTTATAGAGGTAGCATAAGTCATTGGAAACTAAATAGGGGAACTCAAAGTCTCAAACCTTAGGGTTTTTTGCTAATCCATATAGTTGTTTTTTCAAATGGAAGGTTTTGGTTCAGTTCAAGTTAGGGGAATAGTTGAGGAATTTGTTGGAAGTTTCCATGAGTTCCTAATTTCTAGTGATCTTTTCCATATTTTCTTCTGAAGGAAAGTAAATGTATCGAAGAATTTTTAATGGTTCTCCTTCAGTTAGATTCCCAGGTTTTATCTCGTACATGTCGACATTTCACTAGATCAAGAATAAAACACTATTTTAAGAATGTACAAAGTTATGTATTATGAAACTAGAATTATCTTTCCGAACATTGTGGATGTCAGTGAAACTACTATATTTATATGTGATTTTCTTCCTTTCATTTTGTGTTCAAATTTTATGCTAGGAACTATATTTGTTCGTTTTTTGCTCCGTGTAGACTATTTCAAGGAGAAATAAGGTACGCACCCTTGTTTAAATGCACGTTGGATAAAACAACCATAATTGTGCATGTCTAAAGATTGTTTCCTCTATTTGGGTGTTGACCTGCAATATACCAATCAAGATTGAAAAGGATTTTGCCTCTAGGTGGGTAGAATGTGTTGTTGGTGGTATATTAATCTAGGAATTTGATAATTACAAACTATTGTGTTTCCCCTTTGTGAATGATGTCAAGAGTTGTTGCTATTATATTTCTTTGTAACAATAGTTGATTTTGATAAAAACTAATGATACTGGGTACATTGTCGTCACCAGTTTCATTCAAGATCCATAATATTTTCATTTCCCAGGGCATCAGTTTCCTTTTTTTATTAAGGATCCATAAGGCTTGCATTGTCGAAGACATTAGTTTCCTTTTTTTAATTAAGGATCTGTAATTCCCAAATAGGTGTTATGTTGGACCTACTCTTATATATGTTTATGTGATACAATGAATAAGATATGTAGTTGGAGTTCTCTCTTTTTCATAGTAGAATATTTTGATTGGTGGGTGTTATGTTGGTCCTGCTCTTATCTCTGGTTATGTGATACAATTCATGGGCTACATAAAATATATTTTTGGTCTGTTCATACCTCCTCTAATTGTGATTTTATTGTAGGTTAGAGAATTTTTTACACAATAACTATTCTAAAAGTCTTTAAATTATTTTCTCTAATGATTTGAGTGAAGCTAATGGGCATGATTTTTACAAATAAAAGTTGAATCTGATAGACTTGGATGTAGGCCAAGTCATAAATGTTGCTACATTGAATGGCATCTTTCCCTCTCTTCGTAAAGTAATTTTTGGATATAATTGTTTTTCTACAAGTTATGAGTATCACTAAATGAAATTCTCATGTATTATGAGAAGTGCTTCAGTTATCAGTGGATATATAGTGTTTCTACCGAAGTCCTGAAGATTGCTATCTAAATTGTTAATGTATTTTGAAAAGTACTTCAAATCGTTATCAATTATGTTTTAATAAATTTCAATGCTAAATTATGATTTCCACATGTCATTGCTCTAATTTCCTGTGGAGATAAGTTGGACAAGTTGGTTTCTCACACTAATCAGGTTGTATTGGAAATAGCAATCTATACCTTGACATTGAACCAATAAGGGTCCCTATGCTCCTCATGTTATCTTGTGTGTCAATTTTGGGGAAAATACAAAGAGAATAAAAGGTTATATGAACATTGTATATACTCTTCAGGTTATATTTTGTGTTAGTTTTGGGAAATTACAAAGAGAATAAAAACGTTTATACACTTCAGGATATATTTTGTGTTAGTTCTGAGGAAAATATAAAGGAAAAAAATACAGATAAATAGTTGGATAAGTAGTCACTCAAATTCTATGAGTATCTATATATTAGTTGGAACATTTTCTACTCTCCATATGTACCAAAATATCAATAATGAATATCTTGAATAGACCAAAAAAGGTCGTCAGTCAAATCATTAAACACAGTGGTGAATGTTCCTCCACCAAAAATGTTACACTTCTTGCTTGAGCAAGGAGATGGAAAGTAGTGTGTAAGCCGAAAAAGTAATTTTATCCTCCCAAAAAATGAGTCTTCTCTACCAAGCATATTCACATAAAAACACAATACACTGGGAATTGTCACAATTGCCTCCCACTAAGTAGTCAAATGACTTCTGTGAACATTACCTACCAACACTTACATGTGATGTTACTATCAACACCTAGCAACACCTGACAATATTGTTGTCAAAACATTATACTAGAAAATAAATAAAATTTATTTTAAGCGATGCAGCCTTTCATAAATTTAGTGTAGTTTCATAAAGTTTTATTTTTTGGAGGCACTTAATAATGAGCTTGGCCAAATTTTTGATTCCATTATTCACAGTGGCTTCCCACTAAGTAGTCAACTAATTTTATCTACTAACATTTACATGTGACATTACTAACACCACCTCACAATCCCTGAAATTATAGTTATTAAAACATTGTACTGGGAAATAAATAAAATTTTCTTTAAAAGATGTTGTTTTTCATAAGGTAAGTGTGGTTTTGAAAAATTATAATCTTTTGGAAGATCTTAATAATGAGGACGATATTTTATTCACTGATTCTTTTGAGGTTCCTCTAAGTACTTACTACATTCTTCTTTAGTCTCCAAGTTGCATAAGCCTTGATAATTTCAATATCGCAATACAAATTCTAGAAATTTGAGAGAGGACTAGTTGTTTCTCACTAAGATGCATTTGAGGTTCTGTCAAGTACCCATTACGCTCTTCTTGAGTCTTCAAATTGCATTTGTTAAGTTAACAATGTCCTAATAATTTCAATACCTCAATGTTGATATTCCCATAAAATTGTGAGGTTTTTAGTTGGATGTGTCTTTGTGCTTTCCAAAATTGTAGCTTA
Source organism: Pinus taeda (assembly GCA_000404065.3). Classification (NCBI taxonomy): domain Eukaryota; kingdom Viridiplantae; phylum Streptophyta; class Pinopsida; order Pinales; family Pinaceae; genus Pinus; species Pinus taeda. The sequence goes on along the minus strand of APFE030949616.1, from coordinate 127,842 downwards.
TAATTAAATATTGCCACAATCATCACTTAATCACGTAGGAAAAGACATTAAAAGTATATTGGCATCAATAAAGCACACTTAGGTTTTGACTATCATTTTTTTGTATGCCAAAATCCTCTAATATATAATTTTCTTGAATCTCCTTCAATACAGATGTTTAAAATTCAGTATGGAAGTAATTTCCTAGTATTTTCTATTTTGCAATTTATTGAATCTCTCAAATGTGATGGGTTTCCATAAATATCATAAGATCTTAAAGATTTCAAATTTGTTATTCATATTGTTTTCCTCAAAAGATGGTCGTTATATTTAGATGATAGCTTGCTTCAAGTGCTTCATATCTCCAACGTGGTTATTTCTAGTGAGCTTTGACTCTTGAGAAGAAGTCAGAAGAAACCCAAAAGTGTGCAACCTACAACATTTAGTGGTTCAAAATGTTTGTAGTTACTGGTTCTGGACTCTAGGTCAATATACATGTTGTCCCTAAAAAATGTTGTTCAATTTCTCTAATTATGTGTACTATACATCTTCCATCAATTTCTAGTTCAATTAATTAAGGGTGGGGTGGGTGCTTCCTATGTGAATGTTTGCTTCTTCATTGCCCTTTAACTATAGTTACTGTGTCTATATCACTATGTACATTGGCCTTCAAAAGGTTGTTTGATTTCTCAATTATGTATTATATACATCTTCCCATCAGTTTTTTGAATTGTTGAAGGGCAGCGTGGGTACTTCTTCTTTCAATGTTTTCTTGTTGTTGCCTCTTTGATTGCAAGAGGTTTGCATTATTAGTTTTCTCCTTGCTTAAGTAGTATAGTTGTGCATAGGTTGAAGCTAAAAGGGTTGTACCAAGGGATGAACAACAAAATGTTCAGAGGAATAGTAATATGGTGGGACCTAGGACTAAGAAGATTTGTGTTGGTGGGTTAGCACCCAGTATTACTAAGGATGACTTCAGAAAGTATTTTGAGCAGTTTGGTAATAAAATAGATGTAGTTGTAAGGCATGATCACATTACACAAACACATCATAGTTTTGGGTTTATTACTTAAGATTAAGAGGATAGGGTGGACAAATTTCTTCAATAAATATTTCACCAGCTCGAGGAAAAGACTATGGAGGTGAAGTTGGTCATTCCCTAGGACATGTCTCCTAGAAATATAAGAGGTTATGTAGGACGTGGAGCTAGTTTTGGTGCACAATAGATGCAAAGGTATGAACCAACTCCTATTGGGGTTTATGGAGCATCCCTGCCTATTGCAGGTACTAGATATCCTCCATATGTTGCAACTCCTAGCTATGGACCTACTAGGTATGGAAGTACACCAGGGTATGGAACAAGTATGAATGGTGGATATGGTGTAACAACTAAAAAAAATTGCTTGAGCAAGGTTTAGTCTGAATCATTAAAATCTTGTCAAATTTGGCATTAATGAATTGGTATTTATTATTCTGATCCAGCTCACTAAGATCTTGATAGACCCTTCTAACAAAGGATTAAACAATCCTGACACAAGTAAGTCTCTAATAATTTTTCTCATTTGTTTGTGATTAATTTCAGGGTAAACCACGATATTTTCATTTTTGGAGACTTTGTTTTGGACAAGTTCGAGTCACAGGGGCTTAACAAAGATAAGGCATGCAAAACAGAGGAAGATGGAGAACCGTGGTTAAAGCAGGCAATAACAGGGGATATTGGGAGAATTCTGGAGGTAAAATACCTTAGTGTGACATGTGGAGCTAAAAGAACAGGAATGATGGTGCTTGGCCTACTAAATTCATATTGTGCTTGAGCTTTGTTTGTTGAGTAATCTCAGGTTCCTCATTGGGTTCAATTCGCAGGTGTAGCACGGGTAGAGCGGACTATTGTTGGTGGGAGTCAACGAATGATTAAACACATCCTAATTTGATTAAGCATGGACAATAAGGCAAAGTGATAGGTACAAATGCTAGCATGGCGACACAGTGAGCCCCTCCCTTCGTTGATTCAACATGGTGCATCCGGATGGCCTCAGCATGGTGATGTCTTGTTTTTGGACTTATGACCATGGACTTAGACATTGAAATGACATGTCTACAATGCTTTGGGTCCAAAAAATAAATTAAGTGATATTTGTATCAACCATTAGACCTAGAAGTATTTATAAATGTAAAAGAAATAGTGAAACTCAAATTTAATATTGAGAAATCATAACTTCAAATTTCATTTGGTATATATGTGTGTGTGTGTGTGTGACTAGGAGGTAAACGTAGACCATGAAAGTTACAACATCTAGCTTTATTACCAATTTGGGAAACATAAAGTGAATGGATTAGAGAATATATAAAATGATACAAAACTACTTTGAAAACCAACAAGTATTAGGGAAAAGAGAAAAAATTGAGTTTGATAAATTGGAATGAGGAAACATTAAAACATATAGCTATGATTCCTGATGCAGGAGCATCTGGTCGACAGGGTGAAGACCGAGAGAGGGCGGACATAGTTTCTGAAGAAGATTGGGAAAGATGAACAGTTCGACAAATGGACAACAAGCCTGTCAGAGTTCTTACGTTTTTATTTAATTTCTTCCATGGTCAACTACAGCATTAGACTCTGTTAGCTTAATTTCTATTTATTTTATTTTAACTGTAGTAACAGGTCTTAATTAGAGTTGTTAAAATTAGATTAATATCAATAGGCGATGTAAACAGCAAACCCTTATGGTACAAAGGAGACTAAGTAAACAAATGAATAGTCAAGTAAAGAAAGCCTATAGTAACTGCCTGGCAAACTGTAATGGAACAACTACCAGCAGTTATCTAACTGCCTGAAACTATTGTACAAAAGGAAAAACAAGATAACCCAGAGGGGTTCAGCAGCGAAGCATTTGAAAAGAGAATAAGAGAAATACATTCAATTTCCTTCATCTAAATCCAGTGCACAAATAAACAAACGATTGCAATACTTATGTCCTCTGTAATAGAATTTATATACGTATTATTGTACATTCATTTTCATCACAGGCAAATACAGTAACAGAGTTTTATGAACCCCAAGAGTCTAACGACTAGCCGAGACCGAGAGTGAACACCAGGCGAGAAGAAACAAACAATATCGAAGGACGCAACAATCCACAGTCGAAACCGGGTAAGCACCACAACCAAACTTATATACGTTTACATACCACTGTATATTACATTGTAAGCCTATAGAACTCAAAATTACATGAAAGAACTGTGCAACGAGGGTTCGTTGAACCGAGCCACCAAATAAAAGAATTCACAGAAACCCTCCAAGCTACGGTTACGGGTTGGAGCCAACACAAACACTCAGACTCGATAGTTAGCTAATATACAGACAACAGGTGCAAGTAAATACAGCAAAGATGAAAAGCCATGGAAGAAACTGAAATAAGAACAGAGCTACCCGGGAGGTATCGACCGAAACCCTTGCGAAGTCACGGAACTGGTCACCTGCAACCACACCAGAAAATTGAGGTTAGGGTTTGTAACTACTCAAAACCCTCGCACCAGAAAACAACATCACAAAGTTGTAAAGAAATTAACAGAAAACGAAACCCCGTGTATGGCTGAGGAGAATAGCCCATACCTGAAGTGAACCGAACCTATAAGCTCGCAGAAACGAAGTGTTAACCCTGACCACAAAGGGGCTGCGGAACGTTAGCTTCAGCTTGAACAGAGAATAACGGAATATAGCAAGAAACAATATATTACCTGAGTTACAAAGCTGAGCGTCGGAGAAGGACCAGGTTGAAGACCATCGGACTGCGCATTTGTCAACTGAGTAAACCAGATAACCTTCACTACCAGCATTCACCACACCTTCACTAAGACGACCAGAATAGATAGTATTTACAAGAGAAAAACCAGCAAAGCTTACACAGTCATGAAAACGAGCTAAATGCATAGTGGAGGAACCGCAACTTACCAACAGTGCATGGAACGAAACCACAGGCCCCACAGTAGCGATTTGATTGAGCTAAACTACATCGTTCTACCATAAAACCAGCAGAGTTTAACAGGGTATCACCACAGCCAGAAAAACCAGAGGCAGAGCCGAATACCAGAACGAGACCACCGAACAGCAACAAGGTAAAATGACTGAATAGGCGCGAATTGGCAGTGAAAAGCGAGGTAAGTGAATTAGGGTTTGGTAACTTCGAGGAGGACAGGTGTCGTGAGAAGAAACCACACAAGGTACCATGGGTTGATTAATAATCACCTACCAAAAAATAATTTGCAATCACATTATATCCAAGTCTAATTAGTCGTGCAGGTACACGTAAGTTAGGGTAGTACAGGACCACGTGGGTTGGCCCCATCAATTGGTATCAGAGCAGTTTTTTTTTTATATATATAAAGGAAGATGGCAGAAGGGCAAGCACCAAGACGAGGACGTGGAAGAGGTGCACGTAGGGGAGTAGATGAAGGATTAAGGGAACATATTAGAGTTCTTACTGCTCGCTTGGAAGCAGTGGAAGCGGGTAGACGAAGAGACCCGGAACTGGGAGATGACAGTGATGAAGAAACGGTAGCTGCTACAGATGGGTCTGATGAAGAAGCTCCAGAATTGAGACTGTTGCGTTCAATTTTATTGGCCAGCAGCAAACCCAAAATAGAGATTTCTAATTACGATGGCAGTCTGTCTGTTGATATCCTGTTGGATTGGATAAGCGAACTAGATAAATATTTCGAAAATGAGGAAGTTAAGGAGGATAAGAGAGTCAAGTTCGCTGCTACTAAGTTAAAGGGACATGCCCTCTTGTGGTGGGATAATGTCCAAGTAGACAAAAAAAGACTGAACAAATTACCCATACGAAAATGGTCAAGGATGGTAGCAAAATTGAAGGGCATATTTCTGCCGAAAGATTACCAGGTTGAACTATGTCGGCGAGTACAGAATTTGAGACAGAAAGGGATGACTGTCAAAGAGTATACGAAAGAGTTCTACCGGGTAAATCTATGTGCTGGTTACACGGATGAAACTCCAGAAAAAACAACGAGGTATGTAAATGGCTTGAGGATGGAAATTCTGGATGAAATTAGCATTCTTTCTCCCCGAAGTATTGAAGAAGCCTTTCAGAGTGCTGTGAAGGCTGAGGAGAAAATTAATCGGAAGCAGAATAACAGGAGAGGGAGAGGGAATGGTAGAGGACGAGGACAATCCTACGGTAGAGGAAAGAGTGTTGCGAACAACGAAGAAGGCAGCAGCTCAAAAGCTTCAGGGACAGCAGACAAAGGAGACAGCACCAGAGGAGGTCGGTCATATTAGCGAGGACGAGGGAATGGCCGCGGAAGAGGGACTAGTTTCCAGTGCTACAGGTGCCAAAAATGGGGGCATCGATCCTTTGAATGTCCAGAAGTTGAGCAGACAGGTCAGAGGGGGACATTTATGATTCAGCCTAAAGAAGCTGAAGCACAACCACGGGAAGTGGAAGACATGGTAGAAACGGGAGAAGCGTTGATTTTGAATAAAGTACTGTTAAAGCCAACCAAGGAAGTGGCTGAACCAACACAGCGGAAGTCACTGTTCTGGACAGTCTGTAAATCGCATGGAAAATGCTGCAAGGTGATAATAGACAGTGGGAGTATGGATAACTTGGTTGCCACTGAGATGGTGGAAAAATTGGGGTTGAAACTGTTGAAGCACCCCACACCTTACAAGGTGTCGTGGCTGCAGAAAGGCCACCAGCTGTTGGTTGATGAACAATGCGAGGTAGAGTTTCGCATTGGCAAGTACCACGATACAGTGGTCTACGATATTATGCCAATGGACGTGTGCCACATACTGCTCGGAAGACCATGGAAGTATGACAGGAAGGTGACACATGATGGGAAAACCAATTGTTATAAGTTTACGAAGGATGGGGTCAAACACACACTTGTACCCATCAAAGAGGAAGATTCAGCAGAATCAAGTGGAACAAAGGCGCTATTAATGGGAGGAAAATAGTTCATAAAGCAGGTTGAAGAAAATGACATTAACTTTGTAGTTGTGAGGAGGATGAAGCCAATATTACTGAACTTAGAGAAATCAGAATTGCCCAAAGAAATACAAGAGCTGTTAGAAGAATTTCAGGACATTGCGGCTGATGAACTACCTGATAAGTTGCCTCCTAAAAGGAGCATCAGCCACCACATTGATTTTATACCAGGAGCAAGCTTTCCGAACAAGGCAGCGTACAGAATGAGTCCAAAGGACAATGAAGAAGTACGCAAACAAGTGCAGGAGTTGTTAGATAAGGGACTGATCAGAGAGATTTTAAGCCCCTGTGCAGTACCTACAGTCCTTGCGCCCAAGAAGGGTGGAGAATGGCGAATGTGTACAGATTCACGGGCTATAAGCAAGATCACCATTTGATACTTTCCCTTGCCTAGAATGGATGACATGATGGATTGCCTTAGTGGGGCAGCATATTTTACAAAAATAGATCTGAAAAGTGGGTATCATCAGATCAGAATTAGAGAAGGAGATGAATGGAAGACATCCTTCAAGACCAACGAAGGACTGTACGAATGGCTGGTTATGCCATTTGGGTTGAGTAACGCTCCAAGTACTTTTATGAGACTAATGAAGGAAATGTTAAAGGAGTTTATTGGAAAATTCGTGATAGTCTATCTGGAGGATATTTTAATTTTTAGCAGGATGAAAAGAGAGCACCTTCAACATATTCGGAGGGTATTCGAGAAGCTGCAGTAGAACAAACTACTGATAAACTTGAAGAAATGCACTTTCTTACAGAAGGAGTTAATTTATCTGGGATTTGTAGTGGCAGAAAATGAGTTAAAAATGGACCCAGAGAAGATTACAGCGATCATAAGTTGGCCGTCACCAAAGAATTTATTCGAGGTACGTAGCTTTCACGGTTTAGCAAGTTTTTATAGAAAGTTCATTAAGAATTTTAGTGAAGTCTGCGCACCAATGCTAGAGACCCTCAAAAAGGCCAGCCAACCTTTTTGTTGGACTAAGGAGGCAGAAGACAGTTTCCAACTTCTGAAGCGGAAAATAACGGAGAGGCCAATCTTGAGGCTACCCGACTTTAGCAAACCTTTTCAGGTTCGGTGTGATGCAAGCGGGACAGCTATTGGCGCTGTACTCAGTCAAGAGGACAGACCAGTGGCATTCTTTAGTGAGAAACTAAATGAAAGTTGGCAGAAGTATTCGTCATACGACAAAGAATTTTATGCAGTGGTTCAGGCCTTGAATCTTTGGAGGCACTACTTACTAGGTAATGAGTTTGTTTTGTTCTCTGATAATTCTACGTTACAGTACATAACACAACAGCACAAACTGAACGATAAACACGCCAAGTGGGTGGAGTACCTGCAAACTTTTACTTTTGTGTTAAAGCACATAAGTGGACAAGCCAACAAAGTGGCAGATGCTTTAAGTAGAAGAGCCTTGTTCTTACAGGAAAGTGGCATACAGGTGATGGGGTTTGAGTATTTGAAGGATTTGTACTAGATGGACGCGGATTTCAAGGAATCTTTTGAGGCATGCCAAAATCCTGTCTTAAGGAATACAAGCCCATGGTTAGATTTTAATTTACAGGAAGGATTATTATTTCGAGGTGGACAGCTATGTATTCCGGATTGTTCGATGAGGGAAAATTTAGTAAAGGAGAAACACAGTGGCGGTTTAGCAGGACATTTTGGCGTTGATAAAACGTTGGAACAGCTAGGACATTTTTATTACTGCCCGAAAATGATTCGGGGCGTACAGAGGTATGTAACCAGGTTTAAAATCTGCCAACTAGCGAAAGCACACAGCCAGAATACTAGATTATACACACCCCTACCAGTTCCAAGCAGGCCGTGGGATTCAGTCAGCATTGACTTTGTCCTAGGATTGCCTAGAACGCGGCAGGGATATGATTCAGTAATGGTGGTGGTGGATAGGTTTTCAAAGATGGCTCATTTCATTCCTTGTCGGAAGACTAGTGACGCCACAAACGTGGCACACCTTTTCTTCACAGAAGTAGTTCGATTACATGGCTTACCTAGAACCATAGTTTCAGACAGGGATGTGAAGTTTACGGGGCATTTTTGGTGCACCCTGTGGAAAAACCTGGGCACACAGTTAAATTTCAGTTCTGCGTATCACCCGCAGACTGATGGACAGACAGAGGTAGTGAACAACAGTTTGGGCAACTTGTTGCGAAGCTTGGCAGGAGAAAACTCACGATTGTGGGATCGAGCTCTTGCCCAGGCAGAATTCGCTTATAACGATTCGCCTAATCGAAGCACCGGTCTTAGCCCATTCCAAATCTTGTATGGTATGCATCCGCGAGGAGTACATGAATTGTGAGATTTGGGAGAGCTAGAAAGGAGAAGTGCGGACGAGGAAGATTTTGCAGAAGCAATGAGCGAACTGCATGAAAGAGTTAAATTGAGATTATAGGACAACACACAGAAATATAAGCAGCATGCAGACATAAAGCGGCGTGAGGTACATTTCGAGATTGGAGACGAAGTCCTTGCGCATTTGCGCCGGGAACGGTTTCCTAAGGGTACGTATAACAAACTGAAATTCAAGAAAATCGGCCCATGCAAAATTCTGCGCAAATTTGCAGCGAATGCATATGAAATTCAGCTGCCACCTGATATAGGTATATCACCCATATTCAACGTGGCAGACCTGTTCCCATATCATGCCCAGGCGCGAAGATGAAAGAATGGTACAGCCACAACGGGACACCCAGTTCGAGAGCAGTCTTTGGAAGAAACAGTTACCGTCGGTCAAGACCCATGAAATTGAAGGAATCATCAGCACACCGGTAGCCAAGAAGATGCGCAGGAAGGAATATCTGCATTAGCTCGTCAAGTGGAAGGACCGTCCAATGGAGGACAGCTCCTGGCTTGACGAGACACAGATTCGGAAGGCGGGCTACTCGGTGGAGGAACTCATGGAACGGAGCCATGAGATCTTTCTTTTACCCTGGCAGCCTGATGCAGGAACATCTGGTCGACAGGGTGAAGACTGAGAGAGGGCGGACATAGTTTCTGAAGAAGATTGGGAAAGATGAACAGTTCGACAAATGGACAGCAAGCCTGTCAGAGTTCTTACGTTTTTATTTAATTTCTTCCATGGTCAACTACAGCATTAGATTCTGTTAGCTTAATTTCTATTTATTTTATTTTAATTGTAATAACATGTCTTAATTAGAGTTGTTAAAATTAGATTAATATCAATAGGCGATGTAAATAGCAAACCCTTATGGTACAAAGGAGACTAAGTAAACAAATGAATAGTCAAGTAAAGAAAGCCTATAGTAACTGCCAGGCAAACTATAATGAAACAACTACCAGCAGTTATCTAACTGCCTGAAACTATTGTACAAAAGGAAAAACAAGATAACCCAGAGGGGTTGAGCAGCAAAGCATTTGAAAAGAGAATAAGAGAAATACATTCAATTTCTTTCATCTAAATCCAGTGCACAAATAAACAAACGATTGCAATATTTATGTCCTCTGTAACAGAATTTATATATGTATTATTGCACATTCATTTTCATCGCAGGCAAATACAGTAACAGATTTTTATGAACCCCAAGAGTCTAACGACTAGCCGAGACCGAGAGTGAACACCAGGCGAGAAGAAACAAACAATATCGAAGGACGCAACAGTCCATCGTCGAAACCGGGTAAGCACCAGAACCAAACTTATATACGTTTACATACCACTATATATTACATTGTAAGCCTATAGAACTCAAAATTACAAGAAAGAACTGTGCAACGAGGGTTCGTTGAACCGAGCCACCAAATAAAAGAATTCACAGAAACCCTCCAAGCTACGGTTACGGGTTGGAGCCAACACAAACACTCAGACTCGATATCTAGCTAATATACAGACAACAGGTGCAAGTAAATATAGCAAAGACGAAGAGCCACGGAAGAAACTGAAATAAGAATAGAGCTACCTGGGAGGTATCGACCGAAACCCTTGCGAAGTCACGGAACCGGTCACCTGCAACCACACCAGAAAATTGAGGTTAGGGTTTGTAACTACTCAAAACCCTCGCACCAGAAAACAACATCACGAAGTTGTAAAGAAATTAACAGAAAACGAAACCCCGTGTATGGCTGAGGAGAATAGCCCATACCTGAAGTGAACCGAACCTATAAGCTCGCATAAACGAAGTGTTAACCCTGACCACAGAGGGGCTGCGGAACATTAGCTTCAGCTCGAACAGAGAATAACAGAATATAGCAAGAAACAATATATTACCTGAGTTACAGAGTCGAGCGCCGGAGAAGGACCAGGTTGAAGACCATCGGACTGCGCATTTGTCAGCTGAGCAAACCAGATAACCTTCACTACCAGCATTCACCACACCTTCACTAAGACGACCAGAATAGATAGTATTTACAAGAGAAAAACCAGCAAAGCTTACACAGTCATGAAAACGAGCTAAATGCGCAGTGAAGGAACCACAACTTACCAACAGTGCATGGAACGAACCCACAGGCCCCACAGTAGCGATTTGATTGAGCTAAACGGCATCGTTTTACCATAAAACCAGCGGAGTTTAACAGGGTATCACCACAGCCAGAAAAACCAGAGGCGGAGCCGAATACCAGAACGAGACCACCGAACAACAACAAGGTAAAAGGACCGAATAGGCACGAAGCGGCAGTGAAAAGCGAGGTAAGGGAATTAGGGTTTGGTAACTTCAAGGAGGACAGGTGTCGTGAGCAGAAACCACACAAGGTACCGTGGGTTGATTAATAATCCAACCCCCAGTAGAGATTGGTACGATTCAATTCAACATTTTGCCGTCGGGTATCGGTGTGTTCATATCTACATACTTCCTTTCCTTTAGTATAGAGTTTATCGTTGCATGAACTGCCATTGCCGATATTGATCCAAAAAAAAACTGTAGGATGCTAGCCTGGTGAAGGCCACCATCTAACTGTAAAAATTGGATAACCTACCAAAAAATCAATTGCAATCACATTATATCCAAGTCTAATTAGTCGTGCAGGTACACGTAAGTTAGGGTAGTATGGGGCCACGTGGGCTGGCCCCATCAATTCCACTCTAGAGGCAACAACCAAGTAGGAAAATTACAACATTTCGCTTTGATATCAATTTATGAAGATAAATTGAACCCAAAAATGAAAATTAACATATAAATTTATTTTTATACTAAAGATATATATATGCAAAATTATACCAAAGGAAAATTATGTCACAAAATATAAATAATAAATAAGAATATATAAAAATCTTATCTTATCCAAACATCATATAAAAGTGTTATCATAACATAAGTATGAACACACCAGCTGAGACTCTTTTCTTCTCCCTTTTTCAAGGCAAAGAACGAGTCTTTCCGAAATGCTCTGCATTTGCTCTGTAACTCTCTATTTTTATTAATGGATGGTTCCCTTTTTTCTGTGGAAAAAAAACACAAATATGAACACAAATACTTAATACTTATATTATGAAATAGAATATCAACATAATGATGGGATGGGTCAAAACTTGAACACTTCTTTTGGAGTGCTAATTCTTTGAAAATTCAAGGACGCACTTTCCAAATCCCTTCTAAAGAATTCAACATTTACTTTTTAGACTCCTTGTGAAGACTTCATTCATATATTTTTACTATTAATCCACTTTCCCTATGCTAAACTCCTAACTTTATGCATTATAAATTACGAAAAAAAAACAAAAAGCTTTAAATAGTGAAAATTTTTATTTATTCACTTTTACAAATACCGAATTTTATGCATTATGACCCACCTAAACAAAAACAAAAAACTTTAAATAATGAAAAATCTTATTCATCCACATTCAATATACACAATGTTTAACTTTTTACATGATAACCCACCAAAAAAATACAAAAATATTTTAGAGAATGGAAAATACTTAGCTATGCAAGATGCCTAACTTTCCACGTAATGAATTACCTAAAATTAATAATAATATAAAATAGTATTCATCCATTTTCACTGTACTTTGACAAAATGCTTATGCATTATAAACCATCTCGAAAAAATAGTAAAAAATCTTTCCAACGTGTTTTTAAGAGATCTTGAAAATAATGGATATCAAAATGCTAAAAAAAACTGAAAAAACATGACACCACCTACCTAGAAGACAAAAGCAAGGAAAACAAAGAACTTCACCTACTCAATGGTGACAAGACCCAACATCATTCCGCGGTAACACGTCCTTCAGATCATGTGCGTGTAGTTGGCTGTCAATTTCAGCTCTAGTTTCTTCTACATTGTCATGACTCATCATCCCTGGAACATGGCCTCTCCAAACCAATGTCCTTGATAGGCCACAGTGTTGATGTCGGGCTGGCGGCCAATGACCATTGCTGTCAAAGTCGATTTCTGACTTACAATCACCATGGATTTGGACAGTCGATTTCTGACTTACTATCACCATGGATTTGGACACTGGAATCACGTAAATTAATATTTGTAATATTCGACTTTGGATTTGACATTGTGCAGAAAACTTTTTTTAATTTTAAACAAAAAAAATTAAAAAAAACCAGTGTCCTTGACGGCCCTCCGTGTTGATGCCGGGCCGGTGGCCAATGAGGGTTGCCGCCAAAGTCGATTGTCTTGTTTTCTGACTTATTATCACCATGGACTTCGACATTCGAATGACATGTCTACTCGGTTCTTGGTCCAGCAAATAAATTAGCAATGGTCTTGTTTAATAAATTTCGGCAAAGGATGAAAAAGCAAATAAATTTCTGCGATGGATGAAAAAGCAGAAATTTACCTTGATATATTTTCTTGTTTAATGCTTAATATTTTTTAAGGCTTGATGCAAATAATGATTCATCATTAGCAATTTAGTAGAATGTCCAAGTAAATTTCTTTATTTTATGGATATAATTGCTTACATTTATAACATTTTCATGGATGAAAAAGTAGGGAACTCTTTTAATACAGTCTTCTTTAATGTTTAATAATTTTTTTTAGATTTGATGTAAAGAAACATTCATGATTAGCAATTTAGTCGAATGTCCAAAAATATTAAAGGTAAATTTCTTGATTTTATTCACCATCACCTAGTTACTCAAATGCAACTCACCTCCATAAAAATCCTTGCCAAGAGTTTCTTTCACGGATTGATGGAGATGGACATTTACTAATAATTTAATTTATATAACTACCTTAAAAAATTAATTGATGTAATATGTTGAATTGATGATGTTAATTATCATCAAGTTTTTGAGATTATAATTAGTTTATAGAAATTTAAAAGAGATAAAGATTACATAAAACCTTTTAAAATCTTATTTCTAGGGAAAAAACAGTCTTTCAAGATTACCATATTATATTGTAACAAATATTTTTATATTGAATTTTAATTTGGGTTTAGGATATGTGTTTTAATTCACATGTAATGATATTTTTAGCCAAGACCTAGCCTCTTATGTTATTCTAACATGAGTTGTTAGTGATTATGGCTAGCCTTGGAAGCAATTTTGGGGAACCTCTTGTCATTCATGTAGTTTATTTTTTCTTGTAGATTTAAGGCATAACCATAACTTTGGACTCACTAGGGAGAGGGTAGCTTTTATGAGGAGGATAAAATAGGTTGCATTTCTTTGAGTAGTAATATTACAAATTATACAATTACTTTTATTTTGCTTATCCTTCTCCAAAAAAATTTAGAGATATTTCATCACCAAGCTTCACATCGTATAAGATAAAAAGAGCGATAAAAGTATCAAATATGAATATTTTTCTATCACATGTCTAAAGGTTTGCTAATTTACAATTTTTTTCAAGTTCATCATAAGTTGTTCACCCTCCATTTATTTCAATACTATAATTCCAATTGAGCTTAGGAGGAATATGGATTCCAAAATATTTAAATGAAAGATATTTATTTGTAATTGTAATTGTTAAATTTTAAATTTATACGAGCATTAATTACCTCAATAATCTTTCTACTTAAATTTTGTAGACCAGTAACTTTCAGTAAATATGTTTATTTAACTGAATATAAAGAAGGTGTAAAGTTGCTTAGTCCTTAAAATTAAATTTGAAACTTTAACTATTTATTTCACCCTCCATTTATTTCAATACTATAATTCGAATTGAGCTTAAGAGGAATATGGATTCCAAAATATTTAAATGAAAGATATTTATTATTGATTACCAATTTTATATGTAAATAATTAATATAAATATAAACATTTATTACAAAGAAACACAAACATTTTTAATGTCCAGTAAAAAAAAACATATTTCTTATATAAATTGGGAGAATATCTATGTAAAAATATGTATAGCTCTAGAAGTTTGAGTTTCCTAAGGATACAAGCATAGTTTTATTACAAGTCTTGTTGTTTACGAGGTTCTTAAATGGAGATTGAAAAAAGAAACTATTATTATATCAAATTACTATATTAAAATCAGAGTTGTTATTCTATTCTAGCCATTCATTCAATTGATTACTTTGATTGAGTTAATAAACATCTACATTTTTTATACTCTTAGTTGAGCAACCAATCTTAAGAGGATCTTCAAAATAAGTAGCTCTACAATATTGTTTGTAACATCTCCTAAACCAATCTTAAATAGGATTTTATGTGTACCATTAAGGAAAATAGCACCAACTCCTCCTTTTGGGGATATTACCTTGACTTCCATTGTCAAAGTACCCCCAAGCCCCTATTTTGTTAATTTTAGCATGGGACAAGTATCTCATTATAAGGGTTTGCATCTCGGATTTTAAATATGCAAAAATGGATTTAACATGAGAAGCACATTGGATGAGAAGGATATCGAAGTTCTCAAATATCCTTGCATTTCTAGCTAACCAAATGTCCCATGAAGTTATTGAAGGTAATCATTTCAACACTTTACTCTAGATTTTGCACCAATGTGTGAGAATTTCTTCAACTTATTACCCTTCGCATTATTTTTTTATCCTTATAGAGAGAATATATAAAAAATAAACATGGAAATTGTTTCTTTATAATATATTAATTGATTTTTCAAAGGACAATTTTTCATTCGTGATTTTTTTCTATCTAATATCATGACATCCTCAAGTAAATGAATGACCACATCTATGCCACATTTAATTTTTCTTGATCCTTTTGCAATCTTCTTTCTTTTCATTCCATGCCCAAACTATCATATCCATTGGAAGAGATTAAAGTTATTTTTCATGGGGATTTGGTACCTGATATTGGTCGAATACTTTTGTTATACCTTTCCCTAAACTAGGTAGGTAGTAGTCAACCTTAACATGAAGAGTCTTACTAGGATGAACCTCAACTATGGACCTCCAAATGATTTCTAGTGTGGGCCTAGGACATATTCTTATGTAGGCCCTATGTTGTGGTTTAACCATGGAATCCACTATACTAGGTTGGAGATACCTTACAATGGTAATACCATTGCTACTCAAATCATCCTACAAGTTTCCATTTCAGACACTATTTTTGCACATGCATCGCTCATCCTGCTTACAGAAAAAATAAATATTTTGGCCAATCGTGGGATGTGCAAAACGTCAAGGAGTGTTTTAATCCTTTCATCCATGAGTTCCAACTTAAATTTTGCTTGTCCTATGATTCTATTTTTTGAGTCATCTCTTAGGAAAACATCACCACCATCATACATTTCCTATTCACAAAACCACTTCCTATGAGGGGTTATATGAAAAAATGCAACTAATTCATCCAATCACACCTCATGATCTGTATGTGTTCTTGAGAAAGCCAATAACACACCCCCTCTTTCATCTGAGGAGGTTTTCTCTTTTGTAGAAGGAGAACTAATGGATTCCTTCCCTTTTTCAACACTTTTGGATCTAAAATGTTTCTTGTAATGCCCTTCTTTTCCACATCTCTAGTATCGATTTACTAACTTTCCTAGATATTTCGATCTCCCTCTTAAGGACATATTTTTATTTCTATCCTTTGAGCGTGTTAGGGCCTGGATCTACCTTAGGCTGAAGGAAGGTAGGTCTAGGGTAATATCAAACCATGCTTAACCTGGTACTAGCCCTACCAGGTTAGGAGAGGGCTTTCTCCTTGTCAATCTCAATTAGGATAGTGGCAATTAGGGCTTGAGATGACTGAATTTAATGTAGATTTTAGGCTAGGTATAGTAGCTCAGGGTTTCTGGTTTGTTTTTAAGGTTTTGGTTGCTGGATCAATTGGATAAGGTAGATTGGGTCCGGGAAATCAACTCAGGGATACAGTTATGTCCTATGGGGCGAGGTAGACAAGGGTTTATGTACTAGCAATGGATTAAGATGGTAGATTAAGACAGCTGAGGAGTTGAGGAGGGCATAAAGAAACTATGAATAATCTTCAAACAGTTGAAAACATTGAAAACCAAATGCATTCCCAAGACAAAGCACAGTAGTGTATTTTTTCTATTCACCTTGATTCATTTAGTTTTAGAATAGAAAGATGGATTTGGATACATATAAAACATAAGAAAAAATCATTACAAAGAAGAAAAAATACATAAACTCACCGTCACAAGAATCCCACAAAAATAGCTGTGAAACCTAGTTTTATTCCTTGCCAAACTACTAATCCAAATGTTCAGTGAGTGCCACCACTTCTACCAAAGTCCAACATTTACAAATGACTAAGAAATTACATAATATAGGCAAGGAAACCACTCATGGTAGCTATCAGGGTCGAATCCATGAGAAAATGTGTGGTTTCAACCATATCTAAAGTAGGAACACAAAAGTAGGTAGTGGAATAGCTTGCCTCTAAAACTTAGGAAACCAATTCATTACAGCTCAAAACCACTTGGAACATGATGTATCTACCCTATGAGGTGATTTTCATCAATACTTATATCAAAAACATCATTTACCATGCATACATTTACCTAAATAGGAATAAAAGTCAACCACTAAAGAAACTGGGTGAAATTTTGAGTTTTAGGCAAAATTGACAAAATCTGCCTGGTGCACAGTGCCTTGAGCCTGATGTGTAGCGCCACTTCAAGGCTACTTATGGAGGCCTTCCACTCATCCAAATCAGGCCCAAGATAGCTTTCTGGAAAGCCCTACCTGTCTAGTTTCTGGAACACTTTGAATTTTCTGATTTGGAGGTCATTTTCCCCCTCAAAAGTGGATTATCCCAAGACTGGTTCCTTCGTGTCCAAAAAGTGGCAGAGAGGGCATTTTTTGAGTGTTTTTTGCCCTTTTGGTGGCCAAGATCTCCTCCAAAATTGATGAAACTTTCTAGGTTTGCTTATTTTTTGATGTTGAATCCAAATCTACAAGCCATTTTTCAAGAGAATGCACCAATTCAATGCGATTTGTCAATAGAATGTACCAATTCAATGCGCAGTGCCGGTGGCGCTATGCATCAACCGGAATTTCCTGTGTTGCCTAATTCAAAATTGGAAAATGACAAAATTGTTTCAAAATTTGCCCAATTTTGGCTCAAAGTTGCATCATGGGTTACTTTGTTGGTATAAAGTCACATCAGCCAGAATGTTGAGTTTTTCATCCTTCTTTTTGCCTTTTAAGGCCCTCCTTAATCTTGCCTTAAGGTGCTTGATCCTCTTGTTGCATATTCTATTCCGGGTCAAATAATGGTGGGCCATATGCCTTAGCATCTTGTTGTCTCTATTTTCTTTTTTCAGAAGGTCCCCACAGTCGATATTTACCCTTTCAAGCCATATCTCTCTCTCATGATCCACTTAGCCCTCTCTAAATTAACTGACAAAGCTTGTATCTTGTCCTCTTGCTTCTTGATGATCATGTCTTTGACAATCCTTGGATCTTGAGCATCCAAGTCAATGAAATTAACTCTTTGTGTCTCCTCATGGTCAACAAGGTCAAAATATCTCTCCATTTTTATGGCTGTGAACACTTGTGGTTGTATGGACAATGGTGAAGTGAAAATAGAGTGGAGGAATGAAGTGGACAGAGTGTATGGAGGGGTATGTGAATGTATGAGATGTAAATAGAGTTTAGGGAATGTGAATGGGATTTAGGAGAGAGGGTAGGGTTTTTAGGGGAATAGGTAAGGTTTGTAGGGGAGTAGGTAGAATAGGTTTTGTATGTGGAGGGTTAGGGTTTTATGTAGAATAGGGTTTGGGAATAGTGGGATGTAGGGTTTAGGGTTTGGGGATTGGAAAAGATAGATGAAGGGAATAATGTCTAGGGAGTTAGGGAAGGGATTAGGAGATAGGTTTTGGGCAAATGGATTTAGGGCATAGGGTTTTAGAAGGAGAATGATAAACAGTTGTGGTATGAAATGTATGAGGTAGTTTTACAAACAAAATAGGGTTTAGTTTTTAAGAGGTATACACCACCAAAAATTCATGTAAACCCTAGTTTCAACTGAAAAGAGGCTCTACTTACTTGATACGAGGTGACATGAAGCAATTGCAGTGATTGAAGATGATTTTTAGAGGTTTGGAAGCTTCACAGCCCAATGCGCAATGCCACCAACCCAATGCACAACGCCTCCCTGATGTGCAATGCTAGTGTATTTTTCTAAAGGAAGTTTGGCTCTGATGCATAGCACCTCTCTAATGCGCAGCACCAGCCTCCCAATGCGCAGCGCCATTGTTCCTATGCGCAGCGCCAACTTCAAGGCGCGTTTTGACTACCTTCCCGATGTCGAAATTGGGTGTCTGATATCTCGTTGGAAATCCTGTCAAGTCTACTTTCCAAAACATCTTGAATTTTTAAAAATTTGGAGTTCATTTTCCCTGTCAAAACTCAAATCTTCAAAGACTGGTCAAAATGTGCAGAAGGCGACTGCCTGAATGTAGAGAGCTGTTGCAGTCAACTTTTGAAGGTCTTCCTCAACTCCAAATTGAGCTCATGATAGCTCATTGGAAATATATTTGTGTCTCATTATCATTTGACTCATCAAGAAAGTCATTTGGGCATTCAATCTAGGAGAAAAATTGATTTTACCAAGGTCACTCCAGAGGTGAAGCAACTCTCCCGAGGCAACGATATTTTTGACATTTCTCCCAAACCATGAAACCTGTGTAAAAATTGAAAAAGGTTTTTCTTCTTGAGTCAATGATGGAAAAAAACCGCTCTCACTTTTGTCAAATTCATCTTCTATTTCTCATAAACATCATTTGAATAAAACCTATCCCGATGTGTGGAACAGGGGATTTGTGGAAATGAAGGGAAACAAAGGGGATAAGAGGCTTCTAAATTCTTGAGAAAATTTTAGGAAGTAGGGAGGGATGTTAGGAATTAGGGGAAAGTGTAAATTCAAAGATTAAGTGAGGGGAAGGGATCCAAAATGTCAAAACACAAGCCTAGCCTAGAAAATTGTCAAATTGTAGCAATAAACTAGGGTTTGTGGGAAAAGGATGAATTTGAGGGATATGAGTGATGGGAAGCATTTAAGAAGGTATATTAAGGATAGCGGAATGTGTATGAGCATCAAGATACAAGTTTTGTTGATGATTTGACCATCCAAGAAAAATTACCTTCAAAACCCTAGGAGAGGGAAATGAGGCTTACCCAAGTACAACTAAAGCATGAACAAGGTGTAAAATGACCCATTGGAACCTAAAATGATGGTGAAAACTCTTTGAATGATGGTACACTAAGTTGAATGGTGACATGGACCAATACTTGGAAGACTTTGGAAGGAGTGAAAACAACCCTAGACCTAATACCTAGTAACCAAATTTTACTTGAAGACTCATTGAAATGGAAAAATTTGACTTTGACACCCTGAGACCACTTTGTAAGAGCATATTTGATCACTGATGGAAGGCTTCAAAGGCTGACACTAACATTGGCTCCATTGGGGATGGTAGCTCCTTGGAGGCGACAAGAACCATATACCTCTGGAAAAAGTAGACTAGTGCCTCTTCCATTGGGCATGGAGTCAAAAACTCAAGCTGAAATTACATCATTGAATTCTGATGACTCAAAGACACAAACTGACTTGAAACTGACTCAAGACTAAAACACAACTGAAAAACTAGAAAATATGCTCAAAATGGAGCTTATTCAATAAAACCTACTCTAATTGTTCCATTCATCACCTGATCATGTGAAATGAAACAACCAATGGAACCAAGTAAGCATTCTAGCTATTGTTTGAATTCTCCGCAAGCGCTTTCTTATGAATAACAAGAGAGAACTACTGAAAGGCAACTTCCATGAAAACTTGTAAATAGATCCATTGATTAATATGGATTCTCTATCCGACTCCAAAAATACTGCATAAGGATCTTTAAATTCATGTGCACTGGGACTTATCTCATCCGATGGGTTACTTTTCTCTTCCTCATACCATGAATGCAAACTTTCGTCTAAGCTTTGTGACGAGACTCCTACTGGAAATGACAAAGAAACCGGTTGTCGGATCAAGTTTGTATCAATACTTGTTTCAATCTCACAGTTAGCTAGTGGAGAAGGACTTTGACTGTAGACATCATCCAACACATCAGCTATTGGATAGTGAAAAACTTGAAAAGACTCTTCATATGCCATAGTCCCCATCATCAACTTATAGAACTACTTAGCTTTTCCATCATAATATCTCTTTGACAAGTACTTCTTGAATATTATTTTGAACTCATGCCAACTCAACTCCTCTATCCTGATGCCTCTGACACATTTCACATCTTCCCACCAGATATATGTCTCTCCCTTGAGACTGGAAATAACTATCCCAGCTTTCATATTCATTTTATAGTCATGTATCTTTAAGAAATTATTCATCCCAAGTAGCCATGCTTCCGCATCTTCTGGTTTCTTCAACTCTCCATCGAATGTAGGAGGCTTGGCTTTCTTGAACTCATCTAACAAGTACCCCCTCTAACTCCTCCTATAAGGATAATAGCGATGATTACCATGATGTATATCTAAACCAAAATTGGAATAAAACCCATAACCACTACCTCTCTTGCCAAGTGTATCCATCCATCTTCCACTCTGACTGTGTCATCCTTGTCCAACCATGCCCTAATTGAGACTTGCTGCCAATGCCATAAGCCCCATTATTCATTTCCTCTTGTTTGTAACTAATCTGTGGCTAACCCTTTCTCCGCGAATATGATAAACTCTAAAGGATCACTTCATTAACCTTGGCTTGCTTTTCCTGGGCTCTGGCAAGCCTTTCCAGTGACTAAATTATCCTATCATTATCGCCTTGCAACTTCTGATTTCTGTATCCTTTAAGCTTTTTAGTGTATCTGCTATATCAGGAGAGTACTAATATAATATATATATATATATATATAAATATATATATATATATATATATATACACATATATATAATGACACCAACATATCAACCCATTGAAATCATCTCAATAATAATGCATGATGCCACAAACTGCAACATCGACTATATACATGACAACCATAGCCATTACAAATCATGCATATGACTGACATGCATGCATAACAATCACATCCCGCCCATCCAGTCCAATTATTTGAACCTAGAATCTCTGATACCAATATGTAACACGCCCCTCCCACATTTACCCTGTAATAACCCTAGCTTAAAAGTTCATGTAATAAAAGTTAATAAAGACAAAATACAACCAAGGTCATTACAAAGGAAATTAACAAAGGAATTGGAAAAGGCTTTTAAAAGGAAAAGAGACATTGATTGACATTTGATTTATGAAAATAAAGGAAAATAAGCGGAAAGGGAGATGAAAGGTCACATGTTTGCATGAGAGGAAAATTGAAGGAAAATTAGAGGAAATTGAAGAAAATAGAGGCCTCAATGATTAAAAGGATCTTAAGGATCAGTTCATGGCATTTTGACAATTTTTGGGTGGATCACTCTTCTATTCTCTATTATCTCATACTCTTGCACACTTAGATAATTCTTGGAGAACTTTAGCATTAGAGAAATGAAGGAAAAGAAAGGGCGAGGGAAGAAAAGGACAATCAAGGAAAAGTTGGATCAAGTAGCTTTAGCAGGAATACTTGTAGGTAATAGGTTGCATGCGTGATTTCCTAGCTGGTTTGTGAATGCATGGTACATGCATGTGTGTATTTGGTTCTCTTATTGTCATAAGCATGGGTTTTTCCAGGTGAAACACTAGTTTTAGCCTTGCCTTGCCATTTCCAGATAGCCATGGTGTGATGGGGTTCTTTCATTTGGTTGAGCTTTGGATTGTTGGATGGTTTTGGAATCGGGTGAGGTGGTCTTAGGAAAATTCCCAAGGGCCTAGGAATCCCTTGACTGATTTTGGCGGGATTGTGGTAAAGCCTGAGCCTGGAGATGGGAAAATTCCTCAAGGTATTGGTTAAGGAATTATGAGGCATCCAAGCTTGTTTTGGGCCATGTAATCCCTTAACTGGTTTTGGTGGGACTGCGGTAAATACTGTTTGTTTATCTGTTTTTTTTGGGCATAGTGATCCCTTGACCAATTTTGGCAGGATTACGGTAAAGCCTAGTTGTTTATGTGCTTGTTTTGGGCCTAGTGATCCCTTGACTGATTTTGGAAGGATTTCGATAAAGCTTGAGGGTGGAGGTGGTTTAATCTCCGACATGGGGATGATTGGATGAAAGAAAGATTTGGTTCAACTCAATCTACGGTTGGGTCGTACGTGGAAGTCCCTAACTTGGTTGGCTTTTGCAATTGTTAATAAGAGCTCTTATGCTCTTGTATTTCATGAGTGCTTGTACTTGTTATTATGTGGCTTTGATGATTGTTCTATCATGGTCATTATTCTAGCTATATGTTGGTTATAAGCATGGTTCCATACACAGGTTCTAGTTATGGCTCTTGACATGTTTTCATTAGTTGATGAATGCTTAATGAATGCACGAGCTAACAAATGTTTTTGCAACTATTTTGAGTTAGACCTTCTTGATGATTCTCAGATAAGTATCAGACCCTTATGTTCAGATATGCATTCATGACTTGTAGATTACATGTTCTCAATATGTTTGATGAAATGACTATCATGGTTAGGCCTAGTTAGGTCAAATTTTGATCCAAGATTTGTATGAATAACTTTTTCCTGATGTTATTTATCATTCTAGAAAGTCTCACTAAGTTCTGCATAGTGGTCTAGAGGTTGACCTGGAATTTAGGCTTAGAATCCAGGAACACACCCTCTAAACTAAAGATTTTAGGTCACAACCACTACCTGGTAGGCTTATGCACGTGGTTGGAGGCCCTTAGCCACATGGAGGCCTTGTCATGCATGCAGTTGGGAGCCCGAGTTAGATAAAACATTTTAACTCAGGGTTTGGGCACTGGAAGTGGTTATTTGGCTCCTGGGTGTCCTATAGCTCCTGAGGAAGGTCAGTAAGGTTCCAATTTGTCGATTCCACTTCCTTAAATGTACTTAGGAGGTTGAGTAATGTCATAATAGTTATTCCTCTCATGTTTACCCCCACAAATCGGTGAAAGTCAGTAAATGTGGGAGGGGTGGTTACATGCCCGCTTTTACAAGCCCTCTAGGTAAATGTGAAGGGATGTGGTACTATGACATGAGACGACCTCCAAGCTCTAGTTATGGATGTGGGGACGATAAACCAACAACTTTACTGACACCCCTCAGAGACCACAAACCACTCATAAGGCTGAAAACCAACCCAGGTGGTCAATCCATGAGCTAGACCCTTTTCACTGACTTAACACCCCAACTGCACGCACAACAAGGCAAGGTTGTGGTTATAGGCCTCCAATCGCATGTATAGGCTTGCCTCCATTTGGTTATACCTAAATTCCTTAGTTCAATGCATGTGGTCCCAAGATCTAAGCCACTTTTTCAAGCTAGTCTCCAGACAACTGCACAAAACTTCCTATAACTTTTTAGAATCGTATTTAACATAGCAACAATTCTAAACTTTCAAACTTGAATCAGAAACTTAGCCTAGATTTCCTAGAATGCACTAGACATTTTGTCAAACATATGGTAAACATGTAAGCTATAGGTCATGAATGCATATCTAAGTGTAAATCTCTAAATTTTAGCTGAAAATCACCAAGAAGGTCTAATGCCTTCTCAAGTAGTTGCAACACACTAGTTAGTTTGTGCATTCATCAACCATTCATTAAATTATCAAAGAATAACAAGAGCGATAACTAGAGCACGTCGTAGAACCATGCTTATAACCAACATATAACCAAAATATTAACCATGAAAGAACAACCATCAAATCAACATAATAAAAAGTACAGGTACTCATAGATTACAATAGGAAAATAACTCTTAATAACTTATGCAAAATCCAGCCAAGTCAGGGACTTCCATGTATCACTCGACCATATATTGAGTTGAACCAAATCTTTCTTTCATCCAATCACCCTCCTCTTGTATTCTAAGCATGAATGTGGGATCTCCTGAGATAAACCAAGACATAAATAACTAAGGGAATCTAGAGGTTAAACCACCTCCACTCTCAAAATACCATAATTTCACCTAAACTAGTCCCGTGATCACAAAACCAAATCAAGCTTGGATGCCTCGGAATTTCTTCACCATACCTTAAGGAATTTTCCTGTCTCCACCCACCTATCGAGGGCTTCCTAGAAAAAACCATCTCCACCCAGAAACCTTGGGAATTTTCCTGAGACCACCTCACTCAGTTCCAAAACCTTCGACAATCCAAATCTCAACGAGGAAATGAATCTCGTCACACCATGGTTATCCAGGAAATGGCAAGACAAGGTTGAAATTACTGTCAAACCAGGCATAACCCATGCTAAAGATAGAAAATGGACCAAATACACAAATGCATGAACCATGCATCCACACCTAAGTTAGGAAATCACACATGCAACCTATTACCTGTAAAATCCTCCTACTGAAGTTGTTGATCTAGCCTCCTCCTTACTTTCCTTTGCTTGCTTTTTCCTCTTGGAGATTTCTCTCTCTCTCTCTCTATTCTCAAGCCAAAAACTGACAAAATCTTAACCAATAAAAGATGTGAAATTATTTGCTGATGCCTTTTTATTATTGATGTCTCCATTTTCTTCATTTTCCTTAATTTTCCTTCTAATTTCCTTAGCATGAAAATTTGTGTTTGTTCACCTTCCGTTTCTTATATATATTAATATATTATAATATATATATAATGGTATCTTTTTTTTCATAAATGTATGCCAATTATTAACCCACCTCTTTTCCATTGACAATACCTTTGTCAATTTCCATAGCCATAAATAAACAAAAAATGATACCCACTATAGTGCTTACCAAACATTTAGCTTGTAATACGTGTCCCATGACCTTGGTCTTATTTTGCCTTTATTATCATTTATTACATGAAACATTAACCTGAAGTTGTTACAAACATCCATGATGCACTTCACAGTCTTAGTACATTTTTATTCACAAAATGACACTTTTGGTCACAGTCGCACATACTTTGTCCATTATACTTGGAAAGTGCTTGTAAACTAGCGTTTTGATTTATATTTCTCAGTAATCTTGTCTAAGTTTGACTAGTGAGTTGGTGTGCGTCGCACTTAGTTTTACTCCTAACTCATTGTGTTTCATCTTCTAGACTTAGACAAATTTTGCTTTCTACAAGCCTGCCCACTAGGCAAGGAAGAGTGCACAACGCACTCCCAAGCCTCAGTTAGGACCCCCTTGTTTGTTGAGGATGTGCCATGTGCCCACGCTAAGTTTTATCTCTCTCTTGGGCACACAACACACTCTCGAACCACAATATTTCCTTGTTCTTTCGAATTGCACCCTTCTTGAAGCTTCTCACCAAGCTGAGTGAAGAATGCACCAACAATGGTCATTAGGCCTTCCTTAAGCCTCAACATTTTTTTGTGCACCCTCAGCTGAGCGCATGGCACACCAAAAGTAAACATCAAACCTCCCTTGAGCCCTGACACTACGCATTGCACCTTCTTTGTGACTCAAACCTCCCGAGTTGAGCGCATGACACATCAACAAGAATCATAGAGCCTCCTAGTCCCTTGAGACTACGCTTTGCACCTTCCATCAAGCCTCTTCTTCCTAGTGGAGTGCACAATGCATTGTTAGTGCTCAACGCACAACCCTTGTCTCTTGACAGTGTGCCATGCGCAGAAGCTTTCCCTTCCTTTCCCAAGCGCATTATTGACTCATAGTTGGAAAGTTTGCATGAAAAATGGTAGAATAGAAGATTTTTTGGGTTGATGTTTGCTTCCACGTGTGATCTTACTTGCAGGTGTTACTAGAACAACATGGTAAGGAATCATGAGAAGATTTGTCAAAGGAAGCAACACAAAGAAGCATTCACAGACAAATAATATGTGAGTGCGATAAGGGAAAGAACACTATATTCTGATGACCAAAGTGATCCATATAGAATCCATATATCTCAAGACCATTTGGAGGGTAAATGACAACAACAACGAGGAACTCGCATCAATAATTGAAGACTTAGGTGGCAACCTAGTCATCTCTTAAGAAAGTCTAGTCACAATTCATTATGGGTCCATGTCATCAATGTTAGTGACTTGTCTTCTTCTTGCCACATCATGATGTGGAAATAATGATGTAATTATTATAAATATGAATATGTGGAAATCCAAGAGTCATGTATAGACAAAAGAGCCACATGTGGAAGTATAAAGGTCACATGTAGAATTCCAAAAGACACAAAGGACTCCAAAAGTCACGTTGAAGTTCAAAAGTAGTTTGGAGGAACAATGGTTATTTAGAAGTCCAAAGGTCATTAGAAGTTGAAAAATTATATGAGAAGTTCAAGAGTCATTAGGATATGAAGAGTCATGTATTTAGTTATAAAAGAGGCCTCATTACTCAAAAGGAGGACTTTTCACCTTGGCTTCTCCTACAAGGCATTAGAGAGATAGAGATAGTTCTTTTGGAGAGCAAGTGGTGGCCCTAACGCTCCATTATTTGGAGCAAGTGGTGTTCATTGTACTCATGTATCTTGGAAATTTTTCTTAATACTTGAAGCCTATTTAGCCAACACATTTTGATGCATAGATTATGGATGTTTTTAAGACTATTCTTCAAATGTTTGTGGTTTATGTTGGCATTCTTATGTATTGAAGAAATTGAACTATTTTAGTGAATTCAATGCTTATCTTATTGAAAGTGTGTTGTGATGGTTATAATAATCATTGCATTGATGTGAACTATTTCGCTTGATGTCTAATGATTCTTTCATGCATATGTTCATGTGTCTTCACTAGATTAGTACTAATACTTGTCTCTTGAAGAATCACTTTTGTTCCTTTCGTTGAAAGAACATTGATACATTCTACAATTGGACATTTCACAAGGCATATTCTTGCTCATTTAGAAGTACATGTGTGCTACTTTCTCTTGCTAATTGCTCAAGCCAAGGCAAATATTTAAGTAAATGTAAGTCAGTTCATATAACGGATTGGACTCCTATACCAAATGGTGTGAGGTCTATCTGGAACTTCATATCAGGGAGATCCCCTATATGTTGGCAGGATCCAACACCATTAACACCTCCTTACAATTGTTGGTCTCTTTGCCTGTTGATCAACTAATGAGAATGTTGGATAAGATATAAAAGGTGGAGTCAACTCCTTTGATAAGATGAAAGATTAAAGTAATCAAGATTATTGGAGGACTAGCTACCTTCAAATAAGTCTATTATAAAGCCTATATATAAAGGACGGTTGAAACAAAAAGGAAAAAAATGAAAAGTATCTCTTAAAATTGTATGACTCTTTGATGAAGGGATCATTCTTGACAAAATTCGAAAATGACTAAGATAAAACCTAAATGTTACATCATTTGAGACTTGGACCAATTTTTCAACAAGCATTTCAATAAGTTAGTAAGTAATGATCTCAAACATATAATAAAACTAGTCTAAGGGTGAAATCATAATATCATACATTGTATACATTACCATATGTTGTGTTTTCCTGTTTGTATACATTTTTTGGTACGTATTTTGTTTTTGGTAGAATTTTATTAGCATATTATAAAGTTATATATATGGCATATATTATTTAGTTCATTGTTTTGTTTTTCAATGAAATTTTATTAGCTTATGAAAACCCTTTGAAAATGAAAGGCGTATAATAGGGATATGAAGTGCATGTGCCCTTATCTTAAGCCAATCCTTCGTTAGAAAAAAAAAAAAAAAATGAATGTTCAAGCTATGCAAAGAGATATATGCACCTTTAAAACTTTCTATGATTGTTTACCATCATAGGTAAGCTATAACCAAAAAATTATCATACTCAAGAATGAAAAACAATTTTAGAATTGAAGCTTCTGTGATGAGATTTGTAAAAACAAATCTTCTAGACATTTAATAGTGAATTTTGTGCTTGTGAGTGCTTTACTTTTAACACAATGTATCAATAACGAGAAAGAAAAATGGTTACATCAAGAAGTGCTCAACAAATCGGTACGGACAAATACAATGTAATGTAATGTATATGACAATGATAAACAATTATATAAACACACATTCATTTATAAGCCTCAATCCATCTTAACTCTAAATTTATTAAAAATTGAAAGAGATTGAATTACTCATACAACTTTTTTTTGTTTGGAAAAAAATTTGCATCTCAAAAAATATTATCACTCTTAACACTTCAAATAAATGTAGAATCGTACTAATTTAACACATTTTTATCATCCATTCTCATACAACTTCAAAATATAAACTTGAATAATAAAATACTAAATATTTATTATTTTAAAAAATAGTAAATACTTATGAATTGAATTCATTGTTTGTACTTAGGATAATTTACGATTATGATGTCATGACGCCATTTAAAGAGAGAGCGCATGGATATATCGAAGACACCACGTCGGAAAGAAAAATAAATTAAATAGTATTTAATTCTTACAAAAACTTGAAAGCACATTGATTAAGTTTAATTCGAAACTCGTGAGTCGTGATTAAAACTTGTAAGCAACACCAATTGTGTATCGACTATTTACCTCAGCAATCACATAACCTCATGATAATGTCGGAGCCCATGATCGACATTCGATTTAAAATTTGTAAGGGGAAATATTTTTTTTTGTTTGTTTGTAAGTTTTAGTGTAATTATATTATCATCATGTTTAATATATTACTTTAATTGGGGTGAGAAATTGAATGGGTGATTTCACATTAAGGAGTGTCTTAATAGAGCATCTCATCACCATCTATCACCAAAAATCAATAAATGATCATAAACAAAACCTGTTTCCAAAATAAGACCAGAGGATGGTGGCCCACCAATTATCCTGAAAAACAGACTCTAACACTCAGTTTCTTTAGAATTTGAAGCCCCCAGAGCACTGAAGAATGCATTCAACAAAGAATTTGTAGCTAATTGTACCTAGTTGAGCAGATACGCCCTGTTTGGACAAGTGGCCAACCATCGAGTTCTACTCCTGGAATACGTGGGAGAAAAATGTGCTTGAAAGACTCCAACATGGCACAAATGTGTTGTATCCAGTGACAAAGTGAAGGCGGCCCAAATGATGTGAGCCCTTGCAACCACTCAATGAAAGATTTGGAATTGTCGACAACCTCTATCTCATCTATTTCCAACTAGCTAGAACACCTCATAACACCCCATAGATCAATCAATTATCCCAGGTTATTAGTGCCTACTCCCTCGCTCCAATTGAAATGAAAAGACAAACCAGGCTTCAACACAATATATGCCCCACATCCACATGCCCCATTCGCTGAGGCTTTGTCAAAATAACCAACTATATTAGGCGACACAATCTCCATGTAGCACCATATTCTCCATTGTGGCTTAGGGCACCAAGGCCCTATCTCTTAGAAATATGTCATAATGTCCAAGTTGGTAGACCTCACACCAGGAGAAATATTTTTGAGGATATTGGCATTCCTGCTCTGCCAAATAGCTCAAAAATGTAGAAAGGGCGGGCCCTGTGTGCTTTCTATTCCACAATCCACTTAAGAAGACAATTGTCGATAGAGGAGCAATCCACATTTGCTTGAATATTCAATAACGCTAATACCTCATTCTAGGTAGTTGCCGCAAATGGGCATGTGAGGAATGAGTGCCTTACCTCTTCCATCACCCCTCCATATAGATAGTAAATACTAGGACCCTAGAAGCCTCTTTTATTAAAGTTCTCCCACATTAGAATGAGATTGTGGTAGACCAACCACATGAAACATTTTAATTTTAAAGGGACCTCCCATCTCCATGATTGAGAAAGCCAAGAGGAAGAGTTCGGAAGACGTTGACCCTGAGTTATGTATGTGTATATTTCTTTGATAGAGATTTTTCCAACAAACTCAAGCCCTCCCCATGCCAGTTCCCCCCCTTTCGTAGTCAACAATATACTCGTACAACGAATATCAAGGACGTATTGATCCCACTCAGCTGCAAAAGCCTCTGGGAGTCCAAGGTCGCTAGATCTCGGCCAATATAAAATAGGACATGTGTGTGGTCTATGGCTTGCAAGGTGTGAGAGTGTACGAATGCACAACCTATTTAAGAAATTGATAATGGGAACAAAGAGTAAGTGAGGACCTTCCATACCTTTAATGGTATCTTGTCCAACTTCTATCTTGTTGCAAGTGTCAACCTCCCAAAGCAGGTTGCCCACAAGCCAGTGCTTAGCCTGTATCAGACTTCTCCATACATAAGATGCCTCCCTTTTTCCAAGAGCTCCTTCGTGGATCCATTCATTTTTTCTAAATTATATATATAATTTAGAAAAAAAAAATTATAAATATTGAATTTTTATATGTTCATTAATTTATGAAGTTTTGAAATATAATAGTTACAAATATGAATCATTATGTTAATTTATATGATCCAACACACACACACACACATATATATTCTTTACATTTACACATATTTTTATTTTTAATTATAGTTTATTACTTAAATTAATTTAATTTTTACATTTTATTAATTACATGTTTTGAAATATGTCTGCAAGGTCTTGGATAGATAGTGATCAGGTGCTCTGTTAAGACACTCCTTGATGTGAAGTCATTGGTTCAATTCCTCCCCCCGATTAGGGTGATATATTAGACATGTTGAAGATGTAGCCCTGCCAGGCTTTAAAAAGAAATTACATTTTGAAATATCATGGTTAAGAATATGAATTATTACTATTTAAATTTATTTTAATGTGATATTCATATTATGATTGTTTTCTAGACAATTTTGTTTGTAATTTTATTAATAAAGATAAAATTACAATATAACACATTGAGTTGAATCAATTTACTATTTTTTATTAATTTTTAAATTGAGGTTACATTTTTCCCATATTGAGATGACATTTAAATGTTTATACTCATTTACAACCATTACAACATCTCCCACATGCAAAATGTAGAGAGTCTCTCAACCCAATGAAAAAGAATAAAAAATAAATTAATATATAAATGTGAAAACTCATGTTTTATATTTAATGAGATAATTGATTTAATTAAAGTATTTTTTTTAAGATGGAAGTGGTTGACAAGATGTGACATCAATGAGTGGGATTCTTACTAGATTTGTTTATTGTTGATGAAGTAGGTAGATTAATTCTTTGAGGTGTAGGATAAATTCTTGGGAATCTCATCAGGGTTCTTGTTGCTTATGTGGTAAGTTGTTGAAATCTTCTCTATTTGGAAATTTCTAGAAAAAAATGGAATTTTAGAGTGTTTTTCCATCATCATCATCATCATATATATATATATATATATATATATATCCCCTCTATATGGAGTGTTGTTCAACCACAATCACAAAAATAGGTGGCTATCATAGGGGAAACATCATATTTCAACTTCTGATTTAGGACCTCCCTATTGAATAGATGGTTCAACAAATTGAGATAACCTTTGTGGATATTTTTTAGAATAAATATGTATGTATGTTACTTTGTGTGTGTGTAAATTAGGTATAACGTAGTAGATTGGAAGGATAAATTCTTATGTACAATTTGGAAGGCAACAACAACTTGCTTGTTCAAATTGAGGATCTCACAAGACCATCCCACCTATTGAAATTAATTATTAAGGAAGATCAAACATATTGACTGAAGGTTGCAAGGAAGAGACACAACCAATAAAAACTAGTTTTATAAAACATAAAGATCAAGCTTGCCAATGAGAGTAAATTTAATAAGAATTGGTAATCAAGATAAATTGATTGTAGTAATTTAAAAAATATTCTTATTGAGAATTTGAAATTTTTGAAACCATTGACATTGCCACCTCCACTACCAAAACTATCCTCTTATCAATATGACACATAGTAACCTCTTAATATATGAGGGACATGAAGATTTGAGAAGCCACTTGTTTATTTGTGAGAAATTTTGGACTGATATGGACATAATTGATGAAACAAAACAAATGACACAATTTACAAAAATACTATGGAGAGAACCCCAATCATACAATTGAGATACGCAGCAATTTCTTATCATTTTTTAAAACTCAAGATAGTAAACATTTGATAGCTCAAAAGATTAAAGAAATTCCACGTGAATTGGTATGGGAACATGATAAAAGATTTAAGGATGTCCTTAACTAAAATCCAATTGCTATAAAAAAAGCACTATTGGTGCCATGGTTCATCACAACATTACTCTATAAAATGCACCACTAAGGATGCATGAGACAAAATCTTGCTAATATACCCTAAAATATCTTAATAAATTAAGTATGATATTATATATATATATATATATTGCATCACTGTTGAATAAAAAAGTGTAAGAAAAACTTGAAAAGATGTAGAAGTCACTGAGAAAACTTGTACTGAGAACCATGGTGCACTTTTGTGTGACTAAAGGGAAATACAAAGGAATATTACAAACATTAAGAAACAAATAATAAAAAGACATATGTTAAACTAGACCAAGTGGACTCTTTTTGTTCCTATATATAAATGTATGTATCTATACACATACATATATTTTTGGTATTTTTTATATTTATATTTATTATTTTAATTATAAATACTAAAATTTTCAAAGCATTTCTTTAAACTACATTTCTTGCTAATATACCATAAAAATATCTCAATATATTGAATATGATATTGTCAGTAGTGCATCATCGTTAAACTAAAAAGTTGAACAAAAACTTCAAGTTATGTAAAAATCACTAAGAAAACTTGTACTAAAAAGAAGCAAACCATAATGCACTTTTGTGTGAATAAAAGGAAATACAAAGGATTATTACAAACATTAAGAAACAAATAATAAAAAGACATATGTTAAACTAGATCAAATGGCTGATATTGTCTGTAGTGCATCATCATTAAACTAAAAAGTTGAAGAAAAACTTCAAACTATGTAAAAATCACTAAGAAAACTTGTACTAAAAAGAAGCAAACCATAATGCACTTTTGTGTGAATAAAAGGAAATACAAAGGATTATTGCAAACATTAAGAAACAAATAATAAAAAGACATATGTTAAACTAGATCAAATGGGCTATTACTATTCTTATATATAAATGTATGTATCAATACACATGTATATCTTTGATCTAAAGATATTAAATGTAATATCGGGGTTAAGCAAGGTTGTCCATTTTCCCCTACTTGTTTTGGTATTTACATCGAGAAACTAGAGGAGTGTCTGGAAACTGCAGGCTGCAAAGGCACCGAGCTTGCTGTTATTATCATTACTCTTCTCCTTTATGTTGATGATATCGTTCTTCTTGCAAGGAGTCATGATGACCTTGACAAGCAGCTTAAGACTCTTCATGTCTACTTTTCCAAGATGGGTATGATGGTTAATACTGACAAGACTAAAGTCATGATCATTAAATCCAAAAAGATCACCCATGGTAGTTTCATCTATGATAACCATTGCCTTGAGCATGTTTCTTCTTATAAATATTTGGGTATTGATTTTCTTCATCAACTCAATTGGAATTATAGCATCGAAAAACAAATTATTGGAGGTTGGAAAGCTTATTATGAGCTTGAAAACAATTGTAAGTTAGTCGATCTTTACATTTGGAGTAAAAAAAGGTTCGTCTTTGAAACTCTCGTCACCCCTGTTGTCTTATACGGATGTGAAGTTTGGGGGTGTAGTATATCTAGGGAGTCATGGAGAAAGATTGAGATGATCCAAAAGTAATTCATAACCTATAACCTCAATATCAAGGGAAATACTCCCTATCCCATCCTCTTGATCGAAGATGGCATGTCCGTCATTGAAAGTGATCGAAGATGGCATGTCCCCCATTGAAAGTGCGGCCATGTTTAGATATCTGATGTATAAGAAGAAGCTTCACAATATGGAATCCAAGAGGCTCCCAAAAATTGCTTCTAATTTTAGTCAAAACCCCCACCTGCGCCTTCAGCACGGGTGGCATCATGATGCTCATTCTTGGCTCAACCTTTGGGGGATTAAGAAGGAGATCATCATGGGAAGTAAGGACAGTATCAAATATGTTATTCCCTCCAGTTTTAAGAACAAGATGTCGGATGTTAAGGAGCTGGAGGGTAAAAAGAAGCTAAGGTACTATAAGGAGGTGATCAACCCCACCCTCGATAACCAGAATCATCTCTGTATGTTGACTACCACTAAGAAGAGAATTAACATCACTAGGATTAGAACTAGCTCTCATGAGCTTCGGAGTGAGACTGGGCGGTGGTCTATTTTAAAGACTCCCTGGGACGACAGAATTTGTCAGGTTTGTGATACTAAGAAGGTAGAAGATGAAAAGCACTTCGTTTTAGACTGTCTGACTCTTGCCCACATCCGCTCTCAATTCCCTATCATCAGTGACACCTCCAATCTTCTTGACTTATTAAGCCAACCCAACTATAGCGATCTTATAATGCTTCTTTCCATTCTCTTTGATCACAAAAACAAGATTTTGAAGAATGATAATTGGACTCTCTTTTCTTGAGGTCCCATAAATCACATTGTTCTTACTGGACGTTAATCATCATCATCACACACATATATATATATAATATATATAATATAATATATAAATTATATTTATATATAAAATATTTATTGCTATTTTCTTTATATATATATAGAAATAGTTGTCTCCCATAAATTATATAATATATATATATATATATATATAGTAATATATATATATATATATATTTATTTTATAATTTCATTTTCTTATTATCATAATATGTAAATAATGATTTTATGAGTAATTAATTATAAATTACATAAAAGTATTTACAAATATTTTAAAATCATAAATTATATTTTATTTTTTATAATAATAAAATTTCATATTTTCCTATTATTAAAATTTGTAAAATAATTTATTTTCTATAATAATAATTTTTCATCTTTTCTTGTTATATAATTGTTGTAAATAATTATTTCATTTTAATTAATTTATAACGACATAAAAACTCTATAAATATTATAGAAACATAGATTATAGCTATATATTTTATAGTTTTCGTAGCTCTTTTTTTTTTTTCATCTATATTGTTATAGATTTAAATTATAAAATATAGAGTTAAATTATATTATTTTTTAATTAGATAATAAAAAATAAAAAAATTAAATGTTATAATTTTTTATTTATTTTTTTCATTTCACCATTTAAATATTTATTTACTATATACGAGTAAGTTATTTATAACCTACACACTAACTTGTAAATAAAATTCAGTTTTACTTTTATGCTATTGATCATTATCCTTACTACACACTCAATAATTACTATCTTCAACCATAATTTTAACTTCATTATGCTCAAACATAATGGTTTACATTTTAATTAATTAATTAAACATATTCATCTTATCTACAATGGAATGAATTAATTACACATAATCAGTGTATCTTTTAACACGTTTTGATATTCCTTGCTTTCTTGGGAAGAATAAATCATGAGCAGATCTCGGGTATCTCTTCACCACCTTGAGTTTTTATAATGTCTCTTACAGCCCAAGCAAATGAACATCATTACATGATGTTCCATGAACAGAGAGGTAAGTCAAAGATCGCCAATCCAAATTCATCCCATGACCATGATGGTATTTTCGTCGTTTGTTGGATCAGTAAAATCAGAAGGCAGATTGAACTACCTTTACCGTAAGAACAGCAGCGATTGTCACTATATTATATTAGTTTTACTGTACCTCAACATTGAAATAACACCAGCATTCCAAGGTGGCGCCTAACACTCAGATTTGCTTATAATCGAAGGGAAGCAAAGAGCAGCGCAGGGTTTTAGTGGAACATCAATTCCTCCAAGTTGTGTTGTCCGTCAGCAACGCGAGTATGAGGAAGAAGAAGCAGCAGCAGATCCTTTTCCAGACGCCCTCGCGAGTTCTTGTCAGAATTCTTATGGATCGAATGCATAGGTAAGTGTTAGAAACGTCCCAATGTGATCCCCTTTCTGCTCTAGAAACATTGGCTGAAGTTTGGAGTATGACCTATTTATTTACTAGTACTATTACTACCCGTATGAAGATCATTCCACCTGAAAATGATGATTTTTTTGTTCTGTTCTTGAAGATGGCTTGGTCTGAATTCAATTCAGCAGCTTCATTTTTTTCTAGTTAGAATGTCAGGTAGATAGATAGATATGCTGCAGGTTGGTTCTCCAAACCCACAGAACTAAGCAATCTTTCCTCATTTTGGTGGTGAAAACTGAAAAAGGATCTCTCTGAACTGACTATTTAGACCTTGTTGCCTCATTGATTGTATATTCTTTTCTTGGCTAGAAGAATGTCTTTTTCTAAAAATAACCAAGGGGTTTCTCCACCTCTCTTAACAATAATAATGCTATTAAGCTAGTAAGGCAGTGAATGAGTGCTGCAGCTCTGACACTAACCAACTTGATACGGTCAATTCCTAAGAACAGAGAAGAAACCTGAAATTCAAACGTACTACGTTCCACACAAAAATCCTACAAAGCAGCCGGCCTGAATTTGGGGAGAGATAAAATCTAATATTATTGGCTATTCTGCAGTGTATATACCTATACCATGCAATTCCAAGCAACCAACACCAGCAAACAAAAGCACTATGTTTTCTTTCTTTGATATTGTGTATGTGAGCCATGATCCATCTACACATATAGAGACAGATCAAGATGCATTGGAAAGCAGGAAAACCAAGAGATTAGCCTAGAAAGAAAGCTTAATAAAAGACTAAAGGAAGACGCCAGATACTCAGGAGTCAGTAGCATTCCACTGGATTTATTTCTTTCAGAAACCGAATGTAATGGTTGCACATTGAAAGCAGAGAATCTAAGTTTGCTGCTGGTTAAGTGCCTGATCATGGATGGACCTCAGCCTCACAAGAAATTGTACATCTTTTTCTATTCAAATTCATGCCGAAAATCCCCCAAGGAGATTGGTTTTCAATGGTTCTTCTTTATAGTTTTGATCTTGACCTCTCAATGTCATTAATAGATGCACCTATTTAAGGAATAGAGCTCTCAAGTTGCGATGGTATTCTACCTATACCATTTTTCGGTCATTACAAATTCTTTGAAACGTTTTTTTATTGTCGCTTTGTGTTTCTATGCTTGTGAGCGTTAGTGATGGTTATAACATGTGACAGTAACTACGGGCATCAAAGCAATGATATCGATTAGCATCTCTGTTATCAACTTAATACGGGTCCTTTGAAATGGCCTGGCCCTTTGGTCATCAAAGCTACAAGAATTTCATTTGGTTTTTCTTTTTGGAAACAAAGAAAACTTTATATTGCTTAAATAGGTGAAATGCAAGCTTTGACTAAAATATCCGCTTCCATTATAGGACATTGCATTTAGTACTCTTCTCACCTGAAGCGTATATTGCTCTCAAAAAATACAGCCCTAAAGAAAACATGACTATCAGATTTATTAATGGTCTACTGGTCATATCAGTCCTCCCTTTTGAAATAATGGAGACCCCGTAGTGCTCCAAGTGGAATGCACCAGTTCCAACACTCTCTCCACAGTCAACTTCCCCTCTATTGTAAGAAATGGGTGCTTCATTCACCCATTGAAGGGAATCCTGCACACACACGTGGTTTGGATGACTCTCCTCTCTGTCTCTTCCCTCCTGCCATAGTCAAACATTCTCGCCAAAGGCCCAGTGTTCAATCTCTTCCAGGTTCTTCAACAATTAAGGGAACTTGATGTCTCTTTGTTGAACCGTTTTCTGTCTCTCCATTTTTGTTTGGCTAATTGGGCATTTCCATGCCTCTTTTGAAATTGTGTGGCATCCTTTTCGATGATAGAATTACAAAACTAAACTCTATTGTTATGGATCGAAAGCAAATGGCCTTTAAGCCTTGTATACGATCCTGTAAAATTTCCATTGCACGTGCTGCAATTCCATAAGCAACTTCTACCTGCGTTATTCTCCTTTTTTCCTACCTTTATGTCACACTTCCAAGAGGAGAATCAATGGAATATTTGTGCTGATTTTATTCACCACCTCCTTTCCTTGGACCACTGCTCCTGCCATGAGTTCCATGGCTAGAGCTTCTATAAGGTGATGAATGTGAGGTCATTAGAACAATAGAGGAGAATACAATAGAAAGAGAAGAAAAATGGAGGTTTTGACTGCTGTTCTGCCTGCAAAAAAAGCCATTGTTCTCAGTTCTTCCCTTCAAATCTTCCATCCAAAGTTATCTTTTTTGAGTGTGTTTTCTGTCAAGTTTGCCCAGCCTAAATCGTTCTTAGTTCTGTCCTCCGAATTTAGTCTGCAAAATTCTTTTTCTGCTTTCCAATGTATATACTATAAAGTGGAAAATGAAATAAATTAGGGTTTCAAGTGCTTTTGTAGATAGTTAGAAGAAGAAAATAAAACAATTGGTTGGCCCAGGGACTCCTCAAGGACCCATTGCTGTCTAGAATGCTGAAATGTTCCGTACAGCAAAAATTGTTTCCCACTGTGCACATTGATGAATTTGTGTTTTCAATCTGCATTGGAAACTAATTTGGCACCTTAGGCTTGCAAATCCGGTAAATTTGTTGTTGTTAGATGCATAGTTTTAAAAATCTGCTGGCATGAACTGGAAACCGGTCAAATCGGCTGGTTCATTAGGCAGCCGGGTTGAACCGGGCAAAAAACCTGCTTTAAGGGTTGACTTTGCCAAAAAATCACAAAAAGTGGTCAAACCGACCAGTTTATGATGTAACCAGCGGGTTCATTGCCAAGGCCGCGACGGACGGTGACGGACCCACACAGACTCTTTTTGGAAGTTTCTTGGGTGTTTTGGAGGGAAAATAAGGGTTGTTTTTCTCCAAAAACACCCTCTTCAAGCCTTTAAAAGGAGCTCACCCCCCTCATTTGCCTCACACATCTCATTTGGAGTTTTTGTGAGTTTCATTGGGAACTTGGAGAGTGTTGAATTTTTCTTGGAGTAGTGGAACAACAGAGAGTTTGAGCTAAGTAGTAGCCACCATGCCTCCAAAAGCCAAGAATACTGCATGGACTGATTGTGATATGATTGATGGCAAAATGATCTGCAAATATTGCCAAAAATCTTTTGAAGAAGGGGGTATTAACAGGTTCAAGCAACACTTGGCTGGGATAGGAGGCCAAGTAAGGTCATGTGGAACATTAAATGAAGTAATAAGGCATATTAGGGCAGAATACCTTTAGAAGTTGAGACTCAAGTCACTGAACCAACAGAGAAGTTTGTGA
The DNA here is from genome assembly GCA_000404065.3 of Pinus taeda. Classification (NCBI taxonomy): domain Eukaryota; kingdom Viridiplantae; phylum Streptophyta; class Pinopsida; order Pinales; family Pinaceae; genus Pinus; species Pinus taeda. Next base: position 88,336 of record APFE030949616.1, on the reverse strand, counting down.
CTCAAGCAGTTGCAAATTTTGGGAGTCGAGACTCAACCAACTAAGTTTGATCATGATGAGAAGTTTTAAATTTCAAAGTTTGAAGTGATAATGTTGAACTAGTAATATCACATATGTACATTTGTAGTAGGTCAATGGCCCCATAGCTTGTAGGCTTTGTTTTTGGACTCTAGAGGCCATTTAGAGTCTCATTGATTATATATTTTGTTGTTGATATGTATTGCACTTGGTGCCATTTTGATATTTTCACCTTTACATGGTATATATATGAGCAAAATTTGCATATTTTGTGCCTATTGGTTTGGAATCATTGTTTTAAATCTTAAAAATGTTAGTTTTTGGTAGCATTGAGAGTGCTCTAGCCTTGAAAATTGGTGGAGAGGTTAAGGCACATGGGTTCTAAAGAACCAATAAACCGTTTGGTGAAATTCCACCCGGATTGTATTTTATTAAAATAATTAATATTTTTAATGGGGTTCCTAAGTCTAAACTTAGGGAAATTAAATGTTAATGGGTATTAATCAAAATATGGGTGAGAATGATCTTGAAGGAGGATCAAGTCATGTTTTAATCTTAGTCCTTGATTAGAGACTTAATATCGATCGTTGAAGACTCAACAGGAAAAGTATAAAATGGAGGCTTGGGGTTCATTTGGAAACACACACAGAGAGAAAGAATTGATTTAGAGCAGTGTCACAGGGTTCGTCGAACCTAAAGGTTGAGGTTCGAAATTCAGCGAATTTCAAAAAAAATCTTAAGGTTCGAGAAGGTTTGGTTCCTGCTGCGTGCATTATTATTATAACGACATTCATATTGTTATTACCCACAACAAAAGAGACATTCTACAGGATATGCTAGTGTATTAAGAATTATTTTTAGGGTTTTGTGTCCTAACTTGGACAGTATTCCACATAATCGTCCCAATCTCCCAGTGAGCATGTGCGCGATTTCCGAGTCATGGTTCAAATTTTTTTGCTAACGCGTTGACATTATTATAATTTTACAAGTATTATAATATATTGCAGTATCGAAATCTGTGTACATACATTATAATGTGTTAAAAGCATTATCTTTTAAGGCGTCAACATTATTATAATTCTATAAGTATTACAATGAACTGTAGTATTGAACTCAGCTTATATGAGGCATTACAATGGGCTAATGTATATTTATTATTATTATTATAATAATAAAGATAATGTTAACATAAATTAAAAATTATATATTTTTACAAGAATAACTTTAATATATTTTAAAATATATTACATTAACGAAATTAGGGTATGGTTTTTTAAATATTAAATAATATAAATTATATTTATGGAAAATTATAAATTTATTGATATAGTATATGATAAAAATTATAAATATATATTAATTATAAAGAATATAAAGATTTATGTAATTTTAATTATTATATATATTTTTAAAATTATATACATGAACGAACATAATGGCGAACCTCATTCGAATCTCATTGAAAAATTCGAACTCGAATCGAACTTAATTGTAATCGAATTCGAATTTGAACCCGCACCATGTGACATCGATCTAGAGTTTGATTTCCAGGGCTAGGAAGCTGAGAAATTTGAACTAAGTGATCATTCAGCAACAGAGGGGCAGTGAGAATCTGGGAGAAGGACCTTCTGGAGAATACTGACAGAGGTGGAGAGAGCTTGCAGAGAAGCAGCGCAGTAGCCGGGAAAGGTTGATGCTAGGCCAGTCTCGGCCCACGCAGTCTTGACGTAGAGCCAGAAGGGCCAACACAGAGCTAGAAAGCTGCCTGTCACGCAAAATCCAAAATTGTCGGAACTGTCGGGATAACTGACGCAAAGGGCAGAGAAGCTAACACAGGGCTGACGTAGGGTTGACACAAATCCTGAAAGGATGACGTAGGGTTGACACAAAGCTTGAAAGGTTGACACAGAGCCTACACAGGGCTAGTGCAGAAATAACAGGGGTTAGCCAATCTTGTGTCGCATCAGCAGAAATTTGGGTGAAGTGAGGTAAAACTCACTCAGATTTTCCACCAATATTTTTCTCTGTAAAGGATTGCTAGATGAGCATCCTAGATTTGTATTCAAATATTTCTCCTGCATAATAATAAACCCTTAGAGTTGCAGCATCGATTTTCTCGCATTGGGTTTTTCCGGGGACTATTGTGTTCAAAAATAAGCGTGTCTTATGTATCTTGTTCTTTGCTCTGTTTTCTGTTTCATGAGATCAAATATTTAATTAGTGTAGGCTGCAGAAGTAATTTGCTTCAATATTCAAAAGAATAACTTGATGAATATTTAAAAATCAAGTAGGTGAAGTAGATTCAGATTTGCTGCAGTAGGGGTTCCTTTAGAGTGTAGGAATTTTCACATGGTATCAGAGCATTGATTTTGAAACAGGAAGAGCAGATCCAGTGTTGAGTAGTGAGGCTGAAAGTTGCACTTGGCAGCAATTCGAATCCCCTTGAAGGGATTGCGCAGTCCTTGCCGAGGAGCAGATCCGAGGAAATCTCTCTCTAAGTGAGACGACAGAGAGGTACAATTTCCAGTTCATGAGTTTGCAGAGGCAGAGGGAGTGACGCAGAGTCTGAACGCAACGCTTGAAGGGCGTAGTTTCTGCTAGGGTAGAAATCCGTCGGAAAAGAGTGAAGACACAGAAGGGGAATTTTCTCCTCAGAAGACTTCCAACCAAGGAGTTTGAATCTTCACCTGCTGAATAACAACAGAGAGGAGCAGATCTACAAGCTCTAGCAGGGAGTGCATAGGCTGGTCTAGTGTTGTGCAGAGGAGAGAGGAGGTCATTCGACATTTGGCAGAGATGGCAGCTGCATCTCCAGGAAGGAGGTGGGGAGATTTAGAGCCGTAGTTCGAAAGAGCTATAGATGGGCAGGATCCTTGAGGAATCCACCCCTTGGATCAATTCCTTGCTACGAGAGCTCAAGATTCAGCAGTAGCGAGATGGACTTAGTGTCAGATGATGCAGTGGAGTGTTTGGAGGACAGATGCAGTGGCTTGGAACCAGAAATTGATCAGCGCAGAGCAAGTTTGGCAGCAATGCAGATGGCACAATGCAGAGGTCAGCAACAACGTAGAAGATTCAGAGGGTCAACAATAGTCAGATTTTGACATTTGTTGTATTATGCTGACCACAGTTAAGTTCAACTAATTTTGGATGTTTTTTAGTTGCTTCTTTCAGCAACTGGGTTGCAGTACGCATGCAGTGTTAGCAGTGGCAGTGCTAGCAGCATAGCAGATGTAGCGTTTGAGAGGGAGTTGTAGTACAGATACAACAGTGGCAGTGGAAGTATCATGGACAACAGTATAGTAGCAGTAGTAGCACAGTGTTGGTGTAGCAACAATGTAGAAAGGAGGTGCTTCAGAAACAAAGAAGCATTCAGGTGGACATTGTTGCTAGAGCACTTTCCTTGCTAAGAGGGAGTGTTAGTTTTTGGTAGCATCAGAAGTGTTCTAGCCTTGAAAACTGGTGGAGAAGCTAAGGCACATGAGTTTTAAAGAACCCAGAAACCGTTTAGTGAAATTCCACCCGGATTCCATTTTATTAAAATAATTAATATTTTTATGGAGTTCCTAAGTCTAAATTTAGGGAAATTAAAATATTAATGGGTATTAATCAAAATATGGGTGAGAATGATCTAGAAGGCGGATCAAGTCATGTTTTAATCTTAACCGTTGATTAGAGGCTTAATCTCGGCCATTGAAGACTCAACAGGAAAAATATATAATGGAGGTTTGGAGTTCACTTGGAAACACACACAAAGAGAAATAATTGATCTAGAGTTCAATTTCTGGTGCTAGGAAGCTGAGAAATTCGAACTAAGTGATCATTCAACAACAGAGGGTAGTGAGAATCCAGGAGAAGGACTTTCTGGAGAATACTGACAGAGAGGCGGAGAGAGCTTGCAGAGAGGCAACGCAGTAGCCAGGAAAGGTTGATGCTGGGCTAGTCTAGGCCCATGCAGTCTTGATGCAAAGCCAACGCAGAGCCGGAAAGCTGTCTGTCACGTAGAATCCAGAACTGCTCAAACTGTTGGAACAGCCAGGATCGTTGACGGAGAGGGCAGAGAAGTTGACGCAGGGTTGACGCAGAGCCTACGCAGGGCTAGCGCAAAAATAACCGAGGTTAGCCAGTCTTGTGTTGGATTAGCCGAAATTCTGTCGAGTGAAGTGAGGTAAAACTCACTCAGATTTCCCGCCATTATTTTTTCTCTGTAAAGGATTGCTAGATGATCATTCTAGATTTGTATTCAGATATTTCTCCAGCATAATAATAAACCCTCAAAGCTTTTGCAGCGGTTTTCCCGCATTGGGTTTTTTCCGGGGACTATTGTGTCCAAAAATAAATGTCCTATGTATCTTCTTCTTTGCTCTGTTTTCTGTTTCATGAGATCAAATATTTAATTAGTGTAGGTTGCAAAAGTAATTTGCTTCAGTATTAAGAAGAATAACTTCATGAATATTTAAAAATCAAGTAGGTGAAGATTCAAATTTGCTGAATTATGGGTTCCTTTAGAGTGTAGGAATTTTCACAAAAAACAATTTTTTTCATTAAAACATAATTATTTCATGTGTTTTTTTAAACTGGTTCATTGAGATCTAATCAGTCCTGGTTGAAACCCGGTTTATTAGGTGGACCGGTCCGGTCACCGGTTCCGGTTTTTAAAACTATGGTTTGATGATGCTCTGTTATCTTGAGAAAGAGAAGCTACGTTCTCAATGTTCCCTGCTTCATCTAGTGCCTTGTTTCCTTGTCAAAGCAATCAGGATCCCAATTCTATATTCTCGCCACATGCTAAAAATTGATCTCCCGAAGATTGTCAAAAGGTTGATCAACCTCTTACTTCTTGGACATGGCTTTTTCAACGAGTTCATGACTAATCCCTAATCTCCTAGATCTTATTATACCATCCTTTTTCACATCTAAAAGATTTAACTTTCTCTTCTATTGCTGCTCACTTTTTTGCAATGTATTGGTTGTTATTATTGGACCCAAGTTAAAAGAAATTTTCCTATCTTATTTCCATTTGCAACTGCTTTCCCCATCTTCCCAGTGGATGCCCTGTATAGAAAGGTGGCTATGTCTTCCTGCGAGCTGGGAAAAAGGATTGATATAATTGGATGTTGCTACTAGATTAATTTAACCTTATAATATCCACTCCTTGATCTAGGTCCTTTCTCTGGTCAAAGATACTGGGCTTACTGGATGTTTCTACTTGATTGATTCAAATTTATAATGTCCACTCCTTGATCAAGGCCCTTTCTTTTTGTAATTTGTAGCCATTTCTTGCTTTTAATTCAATTTCATTTGTATAATTTCAAATAGCAAGAGTCATATTGCCATCTAACTGAGCCTTGATTGAATTGCTTAGGGAGTTCAGGTCACTCCCACCTAAATAGCCATTCTTGATGTTAGGTCCTTATAATATTATTGTAGCCCCTATGTTGTTATTGTTGTACCCCATAGAAGCCCACTATCGTTATTGTTGTGCCCTTACATTGTTATTGTTACATAGGCCCTAATTATATTTTGACCCTTTAACTCCTGTATATACCAATGGGTCTTGTCATTTGAATCATCCAAGAATTGTTCATTTATGTGATGTAAAGGGAGGTTTCCCCCTCAAAGTGGCTTAATATCTATTCATTTATCTATCTTTTCTTATGTTTTTGTGCTATTTTTGATCTAGATACATAACATTTGGAATCAAAGCTCTTCATCCTAAATCGTTTATGGAAATTCCACCTAGAGGCAACTCAATTAAATTAATTAATCGATAATTAAAAAATGCCTAAGTCTAACTTAGGAAAGTTGATTAATTAATAGGAATTAATTGAGAAATGTGAGAATTCTCTAGAAACTCACATGGATCGACTTAGAGATGATCTCAACTGGAGATTATAAGAAGAGGTCGGTGGGTAGATGGAGAACACACCAGTTGCAGATACTCAGTGATCAAGGCAGTTCGATTTTCTAGTAGCAGATGATTCAACAATGAGATCGAGTCAGTGATCAAGTAACGGGTGGCAGAGAGGCAAAGTTGTTGATTTCTGGAGGAGTTTCCAGTTCCGAAAGAGTCAGGAGAGGAGGCCATATTATTTCTCCAGGAGATTGTGCAGGGGTTGTATAGTAGCCTCAAGAGGGAAATTCGATTCAACCTAGTAGGAGGTCGATTCAGTTGCTGAGTGCCAAGAATTTCTTCCAGAGAGCCAGTGAATTTATATCAGAGGCAGAGGCAGTAGATCTGGGCACACAGAAGCAATTCCAGGTAGTGCGAAACTCAGCCTGCACAGGGCCTGCACAGAGGTTGACGCAAAGCATAGTTGGAGTTGATTGTGGGGTCAGATCAGGCCGAGATTGCTTATGGAGGAGTGTAAATTCCCCCAGTTGTTGTTTTCCAGTATTTCTCTCAGATTGGATTGCTAGATTAAGCATCCAAATTTTTGTACTCAGATTTTTTGCTGCTGCGTCTCCAATGTTTCCCATTGACTTCCCTTTATAATCTCTCATTCACAAATTGATGGCCACGATTAGAAGTTTACTTGTCCCAATCGATGGCTAAGATCATTTTAGAAACTTTTTACAAGCTTCTATAGGCAGATCGACCTTATCCCAACTAATGTCAATTAATTATCCACTTTCCCTAAGTTTTAACCTAGGAAATATTTAAAAAATCACTAATTGACTTAATTAAGACTTTTTCCCTAAATGAAACTTAGGAAAAATTATATGTGCTTGGAAGTAATTAAGTCCTCTGTGTTCCTAGCCTCAATGACACCTCTCAAGGATAGAACACCTATTCGAGCTACAATATTTAACACTCCCTCTCAGTGTGGAAGGTGTTCTCCACAACACCCAACTTATACCTGAAGAAAAAAAAACTTTCCCTTATTCAAGGCCTTCGTCAGAATGTCTTCTACCTATTGATCTGTAGGCACATGTTGTAGTCGAATTAATCCATGCTGTACACAACCCTTAATGAAATGGTATTGTATGTCGATATGTTTTGACTGATCATGAAATACTGGATTCTCATATGATTTGATGCAACTCTGATTATCACAGTGGATGATGGTCGACTCTATCTTCTGACCAAATAGTGCCACTAGCAACTTCCAAAGCCATATGGCCTCACATGCTTCCATGCTTGCTACCATGTACTCTTCTTTTGTAGAGCTTAATGCAATAAATTTCTGCTTTCTGTTGTACCAAGAGACCACCCCTGATATCATGCTTAAACAACATGCTGAAGTGCCTTTTTGGTCCATTGCATTACTTGCCTAGTCTGCACCAGTGTAGCCAATTAATTTGACACCATCACCTTGAGTTTATTTCAACCCAATCTCAACTGTACCTCGTAGATATCACAACACATGCTTTGTTGCTATCCAATGCACTCTCTTTAGTTCTACCATGCACTGACTAAGAGTGTTCACTACAAAGCAAATGTTCGGCCTTGTGTTGAGCTGACCATATACATGAGAGAGCCAATAAGCTATCTATATAAGGTGGGGTCCACTACCTCCTGCTTTGATGCATCAATCTTCCTCCAGTTGGTTATCATAGGTGTAGACATGTGTCTACAGTCCAACATCCTGAATTTCTTCAAGATCTCCAAAGTATATCTCCCTTGACCAAGGAAGATTTCCCCATCTGTCTGCTAGACCTCGAGTGCTAGAAAAAAGTGCATCAAGCCCAAGTCCTTCATCTCAAACTCTACTACTAAGTCCTTCTTGCAGTGTTCTATGATCCCTAGTGATCTAGTAAAAAATAGATCATCCACAAACAAAATGAGAATGAATGGTTCACCTCCAACCATAATATAGTAGAGGTTCGAATTTACGTCACTCTTCATTAAGACTATCTCCTACAAGTAGCTGTCAATGCAACCATACCATGCTATATGAGCTTGCTTGAGTCTGTATAACACTCTCTTCAACTTGCATACATGGGTTTTCTTCCCATGTGTCTTAAATCCCTTTGGCTTTTCAATGTACACCTCCTCTTCTATGACTCCATTTAGGAACACCATCTTGACATCCATTTGATGAATTTTCCATCCCATCTATGCTGCAAGTGAGATAACGAACCTAATGGAAGTATACCTAGCCATGGGAGAAAACGTCTCCTCATACCCTCTTTCTGAAAGAAACCCTTAGCCACGAACCTGGCTTTGAATTTCTAAATACTTCCATCTACAACATGCTTGATCTTGTAGATCCAGCGAGAACCAAGCACTGCCCTATCCAATGGTCTAGGCACCACCTCCCAAACATTGTTTTGCATGATGGAGTTGTACTCCACCATAGCATCCTGCCACACTTGATGTTGTGTAGCCTCATCATAGCTGGAAGGTTCACTATCAAATAAGTTGACTCATCGACGCCTTGTACCCTGAATACCTCTCAGGTGGTCTTCTGTCCCTAGTGCTTGATCTAGGATCTCCTACAAATTCTTGTGCATCTCTCAACGTTTGAAGCACCTCACGGTTCTTCCTGCCAAAGAAAGTGGGTGGAGCTTCAAGCTCCTCATCATGCTCTTGCTCCTTATTCTATGAAATCTTCTCTGCACCTGTTCTCGTACTAGTCATTATACTTGTACTTGTCCCTTGCACCTGAGATTTTTGTTCAACCCTTGGAGCATCTGCTTGTTGACACTGTTCAACTGTTGATAGTTCGTGAGATATCTTGAAGGCTTTCTCCTCTTGAAACTTAATGTCCCGTCACACGATGATCTTTCAAGTCCCTCGAATATAGATCCTGTATGCCTTGGATGTTTTGTTGTAACCCATGAAATACCCCTTCTCTTCAGTTGAATCCAAGTGCTGTGCTTCTCGGCTCGTATGTGACAATAAGTGATACTGCCAAAAATCCTGAAATGACCAACTTTTGGCTTTTTCCTTGTAAATGCCTCCTCGAGTATAATTTTTCCCAATACCTTATGTGGGACCCTATTTTGAATGTAAATTGTTGTGCTACATGCTTCTTCCCAAAGATATCTAGGCATATTCTAATCATATAGCATGGCCCTCGCTACTCCAACTATGGTTATGTTCTTGCGTTCTGCAACCCCATTCTGTTGTGGGTTGTATGGATTTGTCCACTCCCCTTGATTCCCTCCTTGACACTCCTTGAAGGATTTCTCGATATAATCGCCCCCATTGTTTGTTCAAAGTACCTTTATCTTCTTTCTTTTCGAGTTCTCCATAACAACCTTAAATTGTTGGAAGTCACTGAAGACTTCATCTCTAGTCTTCAAGAAGTATATCTAGGTCTTCCTGGAGAATTATCAATGAAGGTTACGAAATATTCATAACCCTTGAGAGATCGTGTGGATAATGGACCACAAATATCCTAATGTATCAACTCTAACACACCCTTGGTTCTATTGTCACTCCTTGGAAATGTTCCTTTTGAAAACTTTCCAAGTACGCACCCTTTGCATACGTCATTATGTTCTGTACTCACCTATGGAATACCCGTCACCGTTTCTACTAGCATCTTAAGTGCTCCATTATGGATATGACCCATCCTCCTATGCCATAGTTCTCCCATATCTTTCCTACCGCTACTGCTAACCAGTGCCTTTGGATCTTCAAACTACAACTTATATAACTTGTTGCTCCTGACCTTAATTTGCTTTGCTAACTTCCAATGCTAGTGTTTTAGATACGCCTTTTGTCCTCGAAAGAGTACATCGTACCCCTTATCCTGAATGGAAGAATTTGAAATTAGATTCATTACCATACCTGGCACGTGCAACACATCTGTAACATGGATATTTTTTTCCCAACTCCCTCTGAAATGTAACTGACCCTCTCCCAACCAGAGTACACTTGGACTTGTTTCCAATTTGTATCTGGAAGCCCTATCTCCTCTGCTTTGTAGCTAGAGAAATACTCTCTAACTCTTGTCATGTGACATGATGCCCCACTATCGATGTACCATACTCTTGTGGTGGTCAAGTTAGATAGGCAAGCTGTAAGAGTGAACTCATCCTCAAGTTTTGACGATAGTTCATCAATATCTATTGAAGTTGTTGTCTGTTGATTATTCTTCTTTTCACCCTTCTTTTGTTCATACATTGACTGACATGGTGTCCCTATTGATGACAACCATAACACTTGATTTTACTCAAGTCTTCCTTTTTCTTCTCTCTCTTGGAATTAGACCCTTTGCTTGAGCCTTTCTTGGGTTTTCCCTTTCCAGCAAGAGCAACATTCTTGTCATCCTCACCCTTATGGCCTTTACTACTGTCTCCACTAATCAAGCTCAACCTAAGCTCTTCTTGGATGAAATCGCTCCAAAGATGATCTCAACTAGGTCATTCTTTTCGTCTATTAATTACTTGGACACAGATATCCCACAACTGTGAGAACCCATTGAATGTAGTTTTGACAAGCTCATCATCATCTCTTTTCTCTTTGATAGCTGTTAACTCGTCTTTGACATGTCTAGCCCTAGTGAGATAACTAAATGTGAAAATTCCTGAAACTAACACATCAAAAATCCCTACTGCAATTATTGGTTTACAATCTCCTACTTGTCCTTTACATTAACAAATTATTTAATTGCATAAACATCGAAGTAAACACTATTGCAACCTTCACAAATATATAGATCATGCACTGAAACAAAAGGAGACAATAACATAAGGGACACCATTATTTTTGGACAATCATCCTTGAAAAAACCCAATTCGGGAAAACCGGTGCAACATATAGAGGGTTTGTATTATTAAGAAGATTTCGTGAATAAAACTAGGGTGCTAGAGATGGCTCACCCAATAGAGATTATCCTCGGCAGTAGTACCTCTATCTGGAGACATATTTTGGCAAATCAGCGACGGATGATCAAACCCCACAGTGACTCTGGCTATTCCTTATGCTTGATAGCAAAAGCTACTCCAAGCATTGCTTTGGAACTGCATCACTCCTCCAGGATTTGCGTCACCCTCTCCTGGCTCAGAATCTGCTGATCTGCTCCCAATTTTCCCCATAGAATCTCCCCAGCACTGCCTCTGAGGCCTACCGTCAGCCTCTACGACTTCTATGTCTCACTATGTCATTGCTATGCATCTTCTGCGTCATCTTTACGGCCTCTGCGTCAGCCCTTCTAGGGCTTGCACTGTCTCTCTTGGCATTGCACTTCCTCTCTACTGTGTATTCTTCAGCCTCGGATTAAAATCCCTTGCTGAACTACCCCTCACTGCAACTTTGATCACTAACTCTATTTCCTCAGCAAACCTCACCCCAGAAAATCGAATTCTTTGATCACTGCATGTATCTCCAATTGAGCCTCAAACCTCCTCTTATACTTTTCCTGTTGACGAATCAATGGTCGAGATTAAGTCCCTAATCAATGGCTAAGATTAGAACTAGCTTAATCCTTGTCACTTAGAACTTTCTCACCCATATTTTATTAATACACATTAATATTTTTATTTTCCTAAGTTTAGACTTAGGAATCCATTAAAAATATTAATTATTTTAATAACTCCTAACCCGGGTGGAATTTCTCCAAATGATTTTTGGGTCTTGTAGATCTCATGTGCCTTAGCCTCTCCACCAATTTTCAAGGCTAGAGCACATCTGATGCTACCCAAAATCAACACTCTCTCTTAGCAAGGAATGTGCTCTAGCAATGCTTCACCATAGAAGCATCACACTGATCCTCTGCATCGGTCCTCTGTGCCGATGCTTGCCTTGCTGCCCCACATCCATTGCACTGTTGCTTCTTGTACTGCTGCCCATGACACTACATTTCCATTGCTACATCTATATTGCAACTCCCTCTCAACATACTGCATCATGTTGCCCAAAGCATTGCCATTGCTAACTGCTGCACTACATCTCAGTTATCAAGAAGTAAGTAACCGACTTCACCCAAACACTGACATCCTGGTCAGTTTGGAAGCTTCGTGATGCTGAAGCCACCTCTGCTGCTATCCTATGCTCCCTCTGATGCCACTGCTCTGCTGCAAACTCTTCTATGCCTCTCGCACTGCGGCAACCTCCATCGCGCTTGTTGAAGTTTCTAAGTTTGCTTAATTTAGAAACCCTTCATGCACTTTTTCTGATTTATTCGTACCTACTTGTTAATTTTTTTTATTCGGAGGAGGGATCCACAAGGAAAGGGAAGGAAACAATTATAAATAACTATGTTGCACGAGTTCCTGAACCCGGGGGTGGGGTTCTCGAACCCGTCCCGGGTTCTCGAACCCAAGTACCGGATTCTTGTACGGGTGCTTCTGAGAAGAACCCATAAGAATCGGGTTCTTCTATGAAGAATCGGGTTCTCCATTAAAAAAATTTGGGTTCTTTTGTCTTGACAGGTATGAAGAACCCTAATGATGGGTACTTGGAACCCCAAAATCGGGTTCTTTGGAGTTCATTTTAGTTTTTATTTTTAAATTTTTAATTAATTTAATGGGCTTCCCCTAATATTCCAAGTAGCTAGTTCTGCCTCTTTC
>APFE030949616.1:29577-75202 GCA_000404065.3 Pinus taeda | reverse complement strand
AATTATAATATACCCCTGACGAACCCACGCACCCGGTTTCATAAAATGACGTCCCCATCCCCGTCCCCGAACCCACGTTTCTTGGCAACATAGATAAATAAAAGGGCGAGGGCAACAATTGGCATCTTTTGCTTGTTTGATATCTGAACCGTTGTTTTCTCACGCTGCTAGCTGGGTCAAAAAATGTTGTTTAGCACACGAGATTTCTGAGGGCAAATATCAACTCCTACTTTGGTGGACTTCGACTGCCACCCTAGGGGAGATTTGCTACATTATTGGAGCTGTTCCAGAGGGATTTCATAGGGAGATTCGAGCTATTGAGGAGTAGTCTGGGCACAGTAAGGGACCACACATTCTTGTGGGGAGTGATCTTCATAACAACGTGTGTTCTGGGAATTTAAAGGCATATTCTCTTGGTATGTAGCTGCGATTTTGTAGCAAGTTGAAGGTTTGGCTGAGTGGATTACATACTTGGATAACTCGTCCAAGGGAGTACAACCATTGGAAACGCATTACTATGTTGGTGTTTGGTACATCTACCACAAAGAAATGGTCTGTCATGGAATAGTTCCCCATGGTCACATTCAAGGCGGGAACATATCGATTGCACTGCATAGTTCGGTCACCCGGCAGTAGGATTGAAAAGCCCTCAAACTTTGTCGTGGTGATGTCCCTCCTCTGAACCAACTAGGCATCTATGAAGTTCTGGGTAGCCCCACTGTCAACTAAGGCTGAGACACGCTGCCCCTGTATCGTGCTTCAAATCCTCAATGTCAAAAATTTGGGGACCCCGCATAAAGAAGCAAGGACTCCCCCAGATGGAGCAAAGGATGCCCCTCCCTATGGATGTGGTGGTCGTGGTATCCTCTCTGCTGGACTCTCACCATCTCCCACACCACACTCCAGCTCCACCTCATCCTCTTGATCGCTATCTGAGAAGACCTCGATGTAGTGGGATTTGCCAACTATGCACCGATGGCCTAGTGCCTAGGGCTCTCGATAGGTAAAACACAGTTTCCTCCTCCTGAGGTCCCTTCGGGTCTCATCATCCAGCTACCCACGCCCTTGGGCTGCTCTTTGTGGGGTGGCCTAGTATCACTCCCCTTCTGTGGGTAGGGAATGTGTGTAGGGAAGGGTGCTCGTGTCTTGGGGATGCCCCCCTACAAATATCTAGCACATGTCATTGCCTCCTGCGATGTGGAGGGTTTGCATGACTTCACCAGTCCATGCAAAGGCTCGAGGAGGCCCTCTATGAAGGTGTACACCATCCGAGCATGTGATAGCTCCGACACCATCACTAAGACTCTTAAGAACTTCAATATGTACTGCTATGGGTTGCTTGTTTGTCTGAGTTGGGTTAGCTCCTCGAAGTGAGCCTCCAGATCCCTTTGATCAAATCGCTCCACCACCCTCTCGGTGAAATCCTCATGAAGTCACATTGGCATGCCCCAAGGTAGTCAAGCCATGAAACCACCAGTCGTGGGCTTCCCCTTCCAAGTGCAGCGTGGCCATCTTGATGGCCTCCAGCTCATCATCCGCTTGAGCTGGAAATAAGTGTCCATCTTCTCTACCCAGGCTCGAGCTGTGCACTTGGCAGTGCCATCAAATGTGGGGAAGTACATTCTCCCAATAGTACGCTGCAACTCATAGCTCTGTGTGCCTTGTCCTCCATGGCTCTTGCCCTTCTCATTCTGCTTGAGCTTGCAGAAATCTTTGAAAGAGAGTGCCTCCTTGAAGTCTGCTCCCATGGAATGCCATTCCTTGAAGTGCTATCCCATCTGTGAAGGATCTTCGGTCCCTGCTAGTTCATTCTGCGCCAAAGGCACGAAGGAGGACAATGTAGCTCGAGTTGGTCCACTTGCTGATGGAGGTTGCGCAGTGGGTGAAGGATGGTCAAATTGTTGAGAGGGCCCCCGTAGTCTCTCCAAATAGAAACCCCCTAGGAGTGCTTCTCTCCCAGTTCTGCATTTTGATCTCGTCTAGCATTTCCTTCTACCCCTTTGCTAAATCATTTAGAGCCTTCAAGAAGCTGTCAAAGGCCATCTCCTCCCTGCTCTTGGGCTCTCCCATGTTCTCTGCTACCACTACCTTTCCTCTGTCCTTCATGTCCGGAGTGATCTCCAGCTCTCTTTCTTTGCTCTGGTACCTCTGCCTTTGGTACGTAATATTCTATCGGTCCTCTTCACTCATAGGCGAAACTCCCCACGGATGAGCCAAGATCTGGGCTCGATACGACTGTAATGTTCCTAACTAGGAAATTCAGTGATATACAAAGAAAATAAACAAACCAACATCAAGCAATGTGACACAATCAACAAACACCCATAAAAGCACTGCAAATAAAGATCATCTGAGCCATTTTATTAATTCTTTTTAGAGTAAGTACAATAGTGATGGAATGGTGCACCTGGGCTTGTCTTAAGGGACAAGCGTGACAACACCCAGGTGAGCAAATGATGGCCCTAGTGCTGCACAACTGCTGCGCCAAAGATGATCTGTGTTGCCCAACAACTGTGTTGTCCAGCAACTGTGTTTCCCAGCAACTGTGTTGCCTGTTAGAAAGGATATGTTGGAAACTCCACTTCCTGTGCTTAGAAAATGCTGCAACTTCAGCGCCCGACTCCTCAACAAAAACCCACCAGAACCCAGAGAGGGTTTGGCCTAGTCTAGACCCCCGAAAATCGACCCCCAAGTACCACGTCCTCCTCCTCAAGCTGGCAATCACGGCCTGACTGGAAATGGCTGAAAAGGTTCTCCAAAGCACCCCCAAATGCTCAAATTTTGTCCCCTATGGCTTTCCTCTCTCCTCCCAACTAACTCTAGCTCTGTAGCTCCTTCCCCCAACTCCCACATGAGCCTAGGAATGACCCTCTGCACAGTCCTTAATGGCTGTAAGTCGAGCTGCCCAAATGCAACAGTCTCTCAGTCCAAAACTCCTCCCAAAGGCTGATCCTCTTCTATGACTCCAACTCCAAAAATCTCTGGTCAAGTGTTGCCCGGATGAACCCCCAAATCACCTCTGCGTGTTCCCCTCCTGCGTGCTTCAAGAATACACACTATTGAATTGAAGGCTGAGTGACGTGGCTACAAATCTCCTCCGATTCTCCTCCAAGGTAGTATGATTTGCCTTCCCAGGGTGGCATTCGAAGTCCCCCGAAGAAAGGTTGAGTCTCCTGCCTGGGAAACTCGATGCTAAACAACCTTGTAACTCGGTTAAGCAGATCAAGCAACACAAATGAGTTCGATGTGAAAATGATGCCTTGAGTTGGGGAGCTCCTCCTCCTTATATCTTCGTGGGCCTTCCTTTCCCCATGCGGGCCCCTCTCCAAGCCATTCGATTCCCCTCCAAAGCAATTTGAATTGCCCAAGTGCCGAAGTGCGTTTTCCCACGTGGGTGGCCCCCACCTTCCACTAGCAGTCTAATTCAGCCTCTCTATCTCCTAAGTCCCTATGTCAAAAATGCATGGGTTCCTTTATGCACCAAAATTTATGCAAAATTATGGCGAGACCCAAACCCATTACAAATATATTTGGGAAGGGACATGACGTAAATCCTTGATCAACTTTTAATCTCGGCCATTGAAAATACTTATTTTTGAGGAATTTTCGAATTTCTCATTAAAACCATATTTTATTAGCTCAAAAATAATTATTTTGAACTAATTTCTTCAAAAAATTGACTTTTACTTCACCACCAAGGTCCAAGGGTTCAAATTTTCTTGAAATTCCCAAAATTAATTTCTTCTAGACCCACGAATTTTTCCACTTGGAGAAATTAATTTCTCTAACATTTTAATTTTGACTCTAAATTAATTAATTTTTTGGTTCAGGATTTAATTTTATTCTTGCTAGAGAAATTAATTAATTGACTCATGAGGGGATTAATTATTTTTCCACCCTCAAATATTTTAGCCATAGTGTCTAAGTATGAGGGACCATGCACTAAATTTTTTTTTACATAAGGTTTTACAAATTCAACCCTCAAAGGGGGAATACTCGTTCGTTATAGACCTTCATAAAACATACCCAATTCTGCAACACAATATGATCTAGTAGACCAAGTGATTTGTAATAAAATAATCTAGTCAAATAGCTTAAATTATTCCCAAATCACTTTTACAATCGACTCGACTAAAATAGTAGGACTCACTTAAGACTTCGACGATAAATTCCACCCTAGCTTTGGGGTTGAGGCTAGAGGGAAAAACTCTGTCGATCATTCATGTCTAAAAGCATAGATAATCAGTGAGACGAAAACCCTCCTAGGATGAAATTCGTCGCCAAAATCATAGGGTTACCTAGGTTGTTACATAATTAAACGATCGTACTAGCATCATTTACATTACAAATTTGCAGAATGGGTTTACAATGACATGACAAACTACTGGCTGATGATTCTGACTTTGAAAAAATTTCTTCAAGTCTTCGGATCCTACTTAGTTGGAATGTTGAAAAAATGGCTGCGACAATGACCACTTTTTGGTCATTTATAGACATTTATATATCTCCATTAGAGGAAATTTTAGCCTAAAAGTGGCCTCCTAAGAAAAAATAATAAAATAATAGTTAAAATAATAAAATATGAGTTATGAATTTTGGAGAGAAAAGAAGAAAATTATTTTTTCTAATTTTGTTTTTGGCTTATCTCCTTATAAGTTTACTCAAATTTCAAGTGTAGACACTCGTTGGATGCGGAATTAAATTCCACTTCCAATGAGTACCCATTATGCATACTTTTGTGAAGACCCACACTGATAAAAATTGAGGATACGTTAAAAAATGTGTTCACCTATAAGGATATAAGCCAAAAATACAATTAAAAGTAGTTTTCTTCTTTTCCCTCCAAAATATTTACATGTGATTCTTTTTAAATTTAAAGGATTTTGATTGCTTTACATATTATGACATGGAAATTACATGAAAATTTCATGGGCACTGTTAGGCCGAAATTTCCTCTAATGCATTGTTACTAATTTTTGTTCAATAATTAGTCTTTGTTTATGAATCCTTAAGGCTTATCCATTGAAATGACTAATCCAAGCACAAAGTTAGTTGTAGTAATTAGAAACTTCTCAATCCCAAGATTATGAATGTTACAGGAAGTAAAATACAAAATTTCAAGGAAACATTTATTAAAACAGATTGTTTCAATGCAATAATAAGGAAAATATAGATTTCCACACATTTGATTTTTGGATTGCTAGTTTTCCACTAACATGAAAAATTGTCCCCTAATTGTACTTGTAGAGAAACCCATTGGTTTTGAATCATAATGCGATAAAGTAAATGAAGCGTTTTCTTTATTAATCTAAAACCGCTATGACACTTTCTCATGATAACCATTTCATTTTGTGCCAACCTCTTCACACGCTATGAATCTTTGTCCCCCTCTTGTAAAGCTACTTTTGCTTGATTATCATTGTCTCTGACAAAATATCATATTGGATGTTTCTATTCAAGTCTACAAAGGCAGGGTCTTGACAAGCCTTACCTGCATGAATTATAATGATTGGTGTTGAAAAGTCTTCCCTAAGCTCTATGAAGGTATGAACATGACCTTACCAGAGCTATAAATAATGAATATCACTAACTTGATCTCTCTAGAACTGTTGATCCTAAAAGGAATTACATGAGCTTAGATATGACTTGAAAGGTGATACAGGCATCTCCTTTAGAAAGTCCTGAAAGGTCTTAACTAGTATCAACTTCAAGTAGGGGCCTAAAAAGTCATATTACCTTGAATTAGAAGGGTTGGTTTTGATATTGGATTTGTTGATGGTGTTGTACCCTGATTTTATGGGCATTTGAGTTTTCTTTGGTATTGGCTTACTCATATATATGTTTCCATAGCCAACCATGGGGCATCCTCTTACATGATAGCATCACAAGGGAATTGGAAGAGAATGTGCATATACAATTGGAACGAATTAATACAATCTTCTTTGAGTGAATATGTGTAATGTCACATTGTTGATGATTTCT
Source organism: Pinus taeda (assembly GCA_000404065.3). Classification (NCBI taxonomy): domain Eukaryota; kingdom Viridiplantae; phylum Streptophyta; class Pinopsida; order Pinales; family Pinaceae; genus Pinus; species Pinus taeda. Next base: position 69,220 of record APFE030949616.1, on the reverse strand, counting down.
AGTAACCACTATCTAATAATTTCACTTAACTCTAGTAATAAGAACCTAAGAGTGCATTCGTACTTGAGCCAGAGGGCCTCTGCTTTTGCTAAGGTGAATATATGTTAGCCCTATGACTATAGAATTTTTATTTGAGAATGCTAAACTTAAAGTGGGTTTTGCTTGTACATTAGAGAAGTAAGTGTGTATTAATTTATGTGGAGAATCATGAATTTTTAAAAAGTATCCTAAATGAGTTACGCCTACAATGAAAGAAAATATTGAATCCATCAATTCTATGATTTATTTTAAAAGGCCATCCATACATGTGCTTACTTGTCATATTTGGTATGTTTTGTTTTACAGTATAGACAAGGTCATGGAAGTGGATTATCATTTAGTTGAGTTCGATGATGTCAGGTATCATATTCAGGTATGTGTAGTGCTTTTGTAGTCATTGGAACAAACACAACTGAGATATTGCGGCAATTCCTATAGTTGGAGCCTTGGTGCATGCATATATGAACATCTTGATTCACCGTCTAATATGCTCTTTATTTCTGTAAAAGTTACTTCTTATATATAGACAAAATTATTTATATAAGCAATAAGAAAGAAAAATAAGCGTATATACAATGATATATACATCCTCCTCGTTAAAAAAACTAAAGAAGCTACATAATTAGTGGCAAAGTCTAATAGTTTCACATCCTTAATCAATAATGATCCTTTTTTTAGGAGCTACATAAATCTATAATTGACAAAAAGCAACCAAAGAAATGACCTCATTATCAAACACATACTTGCTGTGGAGTTTCTAGAGAACAAATAGTGCTCAAATTATCAAACAATACCAAATACCAACCAAATAATCCCAAATCAAAGATCTAGAATACTCCAACAACACTTCCCTCCAATGTAGACACCCCTAAAGAATACTTTCCAACTGTAAATGAACTTGATCTTAACAAGACCTCACAAAGGAGAAATCCCATAAAATGTTATTCATAGTTTCCGCCTTTAAATAAGAGAGGAAAACTCCATTTCAAAGGCCACTCTTGGCCAGTTGATCCTTGGAAGGAAGACCTTAGTAGATCACCAGCCAAGGAAAAAGTTAAAACACAAAGCTTATAGTAACATCAACCAAAAATGTAGTGGAAGGGATGGATGTGTTGCTAAGCATCATGATCAACCTCAATTTGAGGAAGGGTCCTCAAATCAAGTCTCAAAACATCTCCATGTGTCCAAAAGCCAGTTCTGGGTGCCCTGTGTCATCTCCATGTCTGCCATCTAGACAATATAGTGCAATCTCTCTCCAATGTTGGGGCTTCATCAGCGAATACAAGCCCTCCCTAATCATCCTAGGGATGATCATCATCATTTGGGATTTGGATCAAGGCATTCCCATAAAGTAGTGTCAAGGCTAGCCCAGGGGCATGCTAGGTCCACTAGGTACATCATCAATAATCCTCAATTCCAAGCAGTATGAGCTTAATGTTCTGGCATCTTAGGTTGCTCTGGGATGTCCATCAACTTCCAAGATCATCAAAGTGCCCAATTCTCTATTGTAGGAGGGAAACACTGCATCTGCAAGGTCATCATGTTCTTCGAAAGTGTTGTATGGCCTAGGCATCATGTGGAGTAGGAGTGGAATAGTGTGCCCTCAACGTCTGAGCTACTCTATGCAAGGCCACCTAGAAAAACCATCTTAAAATCAAGTGAAAGTAACCATTCATTAGAGGAAATAACCATAAATGCACCTAAGTGGACCATACTTAACTATTAAGGGCACAATAGTACTTCAAACTGGGACCACTTTCAAATATCTAACTAGACCAAGTCCCGTAAAAGTGTTCACTACCTTCGTAGAGGTGGCTAGGTAATCAACCATATTAGGTGCTCCCAACCCCCAAGGGGAGGTGGCATTCCCAAGGTCAACCCTTCAAAATTCATAGGTGTTCGTGAAAATAAGGTGGCAATGGATGGAAAAGACTTCATGGCTAAGTGCCATGGCTAGGGGACCAGCTGATGGAGGTCCACATCTTGAGTGTATAGATGTAAAGGAGGAGGCAATCATGGGGGAATGAGTTACCCCTTTCCTCAACCTACTTTTTTCATCCCTTTGGTGCACCTTTTACTTGCTTCTGATAATGCTTTTATATGGTGTATAGCCCATCGATCAAAGCTTTCTCTTTATGATATAGAATTTATTTTACCTCTTAAGGTGAGTCAGTTTCTCGCTCATCACGGTTGGGACATGTAAGGGTTCCATATGATGTAATGGAGCATCTAGTGCTCAAGAACCGATGATGGCTAATGAGGGGTTAAAGCTCATGCTAGGATTTTTCCTATGCGCTAATTATGCCCTCACCATCTTTTGCATTTTAACTTTTCTTTTTCTTTTGTTGTGGCCATCTTATGCTTTTTCATTCTTGCAGTTGCATAAATCTCTAGGGAAAAAAATTCCGGCCCTACTCAAGGATGTGCATGTGTGAGTGCCAAATATCAATGAACCAATGACAATTAACCTAAAGGATGGATGTGGTATCAAGGGAATGATGAATGGTGTTACGTATGGAATGGTAATGAACACATTACTTCAATCCAAGTATTCCAAGTAGTGACCATCCTATAACCCCAAGGCCTTAGAGGAGGTCCTATTGCCACACAATCTAGCAGGGGTCCTAGGAGGGGTACCTAAGGGACAACTAATAGACCAAGTGACAACAATGAGACAAACACCAATTGTCACCTCAGTTAGTGTCCCCTTCTCTTTACGGACTTTCACCAATGGGAGGAGTCCTGGTATGGAGGAAATCACTTGTAAATATGGAATCGATAATAAGGTATAAAGTGATTCCCAAGGCCCATTCTAAGGAGAGACTCAATTATGGCTTGATAAAGGAAAGGCTCTCCAAGAAATACCCAAGAGGAGAGTCAAGACCTAGGGCTATGAATATTCAATGATGATGAGTATGTCTAGGATCATGACTTCCAAGGTGAGGGAAGGCTTCTCTAGGAGTTTTGCAAGATGATTATTCTTCAAAATAGGGTTTTCGCTCCATTGGAGAGACCTAGAAAGAAAGGTATGCGAGACCTAGGGTTTATGAGTAATTTTGGGAGGAATTCCTCCAATGATGCTCTCTAGGTCAAGATAGGATAGGGAAAGGGTCAAGTATGATCAATTCCTTTGAACTCTATGTGCAAATGACCCTCAATAAGACCACCAACCAAGACATTAACGATGGGCTTCCGAAGATGCATCTAGAGCTTGAGTTTTCTTGGAAATCGACTATGGGAATTGCTTCAAACTTGGAGGATCACTAGAGGAGACACCAATGTAGATTCTTGTACAATTATTTTTGCAAGACACCTCCTCTAATGCAATTTGCAGGTAGCCCTAGTTAGCCGTCTAGAAGAGGGGCCAAAAAATTTTAGGGAGATAAAAAAAAAATGTAAGGACAAGGTGACCACCAATTTTACTTAGATTAGTGCCTAGACCTTGGGCTGTGGAGTCTATGATGATTAAAGATTTGCCAAAATCGTCTTCAAGGAGGCCAAAAATGGGTGCCCTAGCATCCACTTTTCAATAATTACCTACTCAATATTTATGGCTTTTCATAGAGAACCAAATCCCATCCACTAGGAATATTCATCTAATGTCATGCAATGAGTAACATGTGCAATTTGCAATCAGACAATCCTTCGCAATGATAATTCAATAAATTAGGGCACACAAGTTCTAGTTAATTGCAATAATTCTACACATTAGACATTATTCCAATTAAAATCTTCAACAAAATTACTTACAAGATGATAAGAGATATGTCTAACCATAGACAAACAAGTAGCTCCAAGAAAGATCGAAATTTCGGCCTCCAAAGATATCTAAATGCATTAATAGAATCTCCAAGTAGCTTCGAAGAAAAAGTGCAAAATCCTTCTAACAGAGAAGTTCCAAGTGATGATGATGATGATCTCTCTTAGTGGGAGAGATCTAAATATATATGATCCTCTATCCTATTTGAATTAGCCTAAGATGCCCCTAAAATTATTTTAATGTGCAAAATAACATATTCTTGGTGATAATCCCACCAAGTAGCTCATAAAGAGAAGGATAAGTCATCCAAAATGAGTCGAAATGATGAAATGATGGTGTAGAAGGGCCTTTGGATGGCCTCATTGAGTCCTCAAGGTTCCATAATGAGAGTGAGGGCTCCATGAATAATAGGAAAGGGGGTGGTCCCTTGGTAAAACATCTGTGGTGCTCCAAAGTGGCTCTAGGGCACAAGTAGTGGTCTCATGGGTCTCCTAATGAAAAATAAGCTTGTAGACTGCTCCAAATGAGGGCACGGAAGATGGTGCTCTTCGTCCTATATCTCAAGGATGAGGCAAACCTCCTCTGGGTTTCAGATTAGCTGCCAAACCATGTATATACTACTAAGCCGGCGGGGGGAATTGTTGGTCCAAGTGCATCATCTCACATATAATGTGGGCAAATGAACAAGTTGCTGAAGGCACTGAGGTTGCCCATGGCATGAGATAATGCCTTTTCACATGATGGAAAGCCATGGCTCTCAATGCTTCCTCTACAAGTTTCAATATGATCCTCTAGTGGGCTTGGGCCTGAGTTAAATTGCCCATCCTATGATTAAACCACTTGTGAATCCATAAGATCGAATGTGTCTCCTCACCTTCAGGTACAATATTTCATTAGTGCATCTAAGTGAATCGAGCTTGTCAGTCAAGGGCACAGATGAGACTTCATAGTGGGCTTCCCTTCCAAATTTGGGGCTTTGAGCATGTAATGGTGTTAACTTCCTAGGAAGGAGTGGCTAATAAACAACCCTATTAGGTGTTCCCAGCCCCTAAAGGGAAGGACATGTCCAAGGTACATCCTTCAAGTGGTAGGTGTCATGTGGATAATGATGAGGTGGCTTAGGACACAGGGGTCTCAAGGCCAAATTCCATGGGCTCAAGGGAGGTAATGATGGGGGATGCCCACATATTTGGGTGTATGAATGTAGGAGGGAGAAATCGTGGTACATGAGTTACCCCGACCTATGTTTTTCCATCCTTCTTCATTTGCCTTTTGTCTTTAATTGATTTTTCTTTTATTTTACTGCTCAGGGCTTTAAGAGATGAGAGCATGATGTGCATGATAAAGTAGTGATTACCCCCTTAAGGTGGAGCAATTCATTGGCCACCAGGGGTTGGGACATACATGGGTTCCTTAATGATGCATGTGGAACTCATAGGGGCCCTAGGAACCCAAGGTGATGGCCATAGTGATAAGGGGTAGAGATCATCTTTGGCTTTTGCCCACGTGCTAGATTTTATTGTCTCGACCATCTTTTATGTTTTATGGTATTATTTCCTTTTGTATGTGACCATGATATGATTTTATCTTTTTTTTTTTTAGCTGCATCAACTTCCGGGGCATCGTTCCAGGCTCGACCTAGACATGTGGACAAGGGGAGGGGTAGTACCAGAGCCTTGTGGACCCAGTGGTCATGTGGAATGAGAGGGGAAAGATGATGAAATAGGGGATGTATTGTGTGGAGGGGAGTGAAAAATGTGGAATGGGAAAATGGGACCACACTACTAAAATTGGGTTTTCCAGAGTAGTTCCCATCCTAAAGTTGTAAGCCAGTAGGGGAGATCCCATGAGACTAGGGTTGAGGATTAACCACCCATTTAAGGTGAGGGAACAAGACTATAGTTGAAACCCTTCCTACTTCCAAGTCATCCAATAATCCATACCCAAGTGTGCCCAAGAAAACAAGCATAGGCACTTGATTTCGCAATGAAAGACATACCTTTAGGATTGGATGGCCATCTTCAAACATGTGATCTCGACAGATGGGCGAGGGGACATATGACTGGCTTAGGGAGCGGAGATCAATTGATGCAACAACAACTACACTGGTGGCTATCAGGGGCTATCGGCTGTTGGATGAAGACAAATCTAGGAGAAAAATTTTCTTACAAGGTCACCCACAAGTGGTGGGTAACAGGGCCCACTTCGTAATATCCCTTTTCAAGAACAGAAAAAAGAAGTGAATTAATTTAATTATTTAATGTTATCCTAAAGGTGATAGTGAGTAGTTACATTAAAAAGGAATTATTTAGTGACTTTTGATTTAACTAAGAAGTAAAACTTATGAAGTCACTTTATTAAAAGGAAATAAAATAAACCCATGGTATTTAGATAACTCATGGTATTGACCCATGTAATTTTCAAGTCACATGGTATTTAAATAAAGAAAAAACTATAAAAGGAGAATTGGTGCTCACTATGGGATATGGTTGGATATTTGATGATTTGATATTGGAGCTCTAGTAGCTTATTGAGTGAGGAGAAACCCTCAATATTTCCCAGTTTTGGTGTTGAAATACACACCTTAGCTTTTGGCGGTTAGTTTCGGTGGTTGTAAAGCCACCGTAGCAGGTCATTTGCTTTGATTATTCAAGGAGGCTGAATTTAATAATCTAGGAGGGTCAAATTGATTTATTCAGAAGGGACGAAGCAGATTGCCAATTCGTTGGAGTCGTCAAGTTGTAGAAATAAGGGAGCCAGACACCGAGAATTTCCTGTTAGTTCATCTACCAGGTTTTCCTCAAATTATTGATGTAATCTCCTCTCAGAATATATTAATAAAATTAGTTGGAGTAAGCAGTATTTTCTCTCCAATTTCTAGGTTTTGCAAATTTATTTAAAGCACTAGCAATTTTTACTGTGCAATTGTGCAATTTTATTGTCTCTAGTGAAAAAAGTTAATGGTGTATTTTTCTGAAGTAGATTTCTAGAACATTTAGCCAAATAAATAAAACAGGGATATTATAGTGGTATTAGAGTTGGTTATCCTGCACCGTAAAGGGTTTATTTGAAAAATGCTTCTGAGTTTGTTGCAACAAGAAAAAATGTTTGCAAAACTCTTTCAATAATTGGAGAAATATAGCAAGAACCTGAGACACATGATGGATCAGGATGGAGTAGTGGTACTCCAAACGTTAGTTGATTCAAATAGGAAGAAAATTGATCATAGTACAAGAAATTGTGAAGGATTTAAAGTAGTAAAGGGAAAAGAAGGTTGCAGATTTGAAGATGATAGAGCAATAGTCGAAGACCATCCGATGAAAGAAATTGAAATGTCAGCTATGACTCTACTTCATAAATCAAAACAAATGGGTGTAACTGCAAGCAACACTCCATTACTTTCAGCACTCCACATGGGCGGTTTAGGCTTACATTCATCTTGGACTTCCTAGCGAGGACTAATAGTTCCCAATTTGGAAGATCAACTTCAATCTTTCAGGCCCGTGGATAACGATATTCAACTTGCCATTCTTTGATATCACAATATAGTTTCAGTAGAAGTCAAATCCCACAGAGAGCATCAGAGAACCCAAACCATCTTCCTGAAAGCTCAATAGATCTCGGCATGCAAACTTTTACACCAAGTGGTATTTACATTAGTAAAAGCAATATGGAATCAACCACAGTTGGTGGGATGTCTATGGATTCCTGTACTTTTTTTGGTGGAAATGGCCACCCTAGATGTAATGTTCCTAATTAGGAAAAACAGTCATATGCAAAGAAAAATAGTACATGCAACACAAAATTTCAGAAAATTCAGTGAACACCCATAAGAACTCGAGAAATGTCAACCAGCCAAGCCATTTTATTAAATAATTGGAGAAAGAGTATAATGGTGTGGAAGGAGTGCACCTGGGCTTGCCTCAATGTAGTGTCCCAAATGGGATATTTTGCTAATTTTTGCAGAGATCTATCTTAACCAAAATTTCTCCATAAAAAATACCATTTACTTAATAGAATATTGCCATGTACAATACAACCAATAGAATGCTTGCAATTCAATAATACAATGAGCATAAATCTCATCTTTTATTATAATAAGAAACTGGGGTTTACATGCTAATACAACAAAATAGCTGAGATGGAAAATTGGCCTCAAGAATCTGCTCCAATGTTGTGCTGGCCCTCCAAAATTGAACTGAAATGTCATTGTTGAGCTCTCCTGTGAATTCTGGATGAATTCACCAAGGGGAGATGGGTACTCGCACAATCTCATTGAATCACCCGAGGGTTTCTATCTTGGGGCTACGACTGAAGTAGAGAACCAGGTTCTCAACCTCTCATACAAGAAGAAATGTCAAATCCAAGATGTCCTCGAATGGCCTCCTCCTCCTCTTTTATAGATCTGATGGACCCCTCTATAACCTCCTATTCTATTATTATTTTAATCATGGAGCACTTCCCCCTCTTTTATTTCAATTAAAATATTCTTTTTAATGCGGGAAAACGGTAAATTGGCCACCATGTCCCCTCAGGTCAAAGATACTCACATCTAATTATCCCATCCTGTAGATCTTCTCGTTTAAGTTCCAACGAGCTATTACACCAAGGTGTTCTGTTAAGTATTCCTCTCGGAATGCCACCTTAAGCATAATTAATTGAGTCAGGCCGAATAATAACTTTTTTTTTTGAAAGTTGTCGTAATGCACCGGAACAAAAGACAAACTGTGCAGATGATGGAATATACCAAGTGAATGCCATCGAACCTCATATAAACTCTTCAAAATCCCTCCAAAAGCCCCTGGGCCCGATGATGACCCCAACCTGCCCCTGTGACCTGTCTACCCAACTTTGAAAGTCCATCCTAACCATGTCATAAGGAACACCACAAAAAGGAACATTACAAATCTTCCCACCCCAAGATTTCTTACCCTCAAGCAATCCAAACCCGTGGACCAATCTGGTGGCCCAACGCAACTCAAACCTAATGCCTGGATCCCATGTGAATCACTATGTGATGCTCTGCCTCTGTGTCAACCCAACATGAGTGGATCCCTCATTGCCCAGATCCCAAACTGATCTCTGACTGTACCTGTCATCAACCAATTCCCCTGGATCCCAATGCCACCATGGCAAATTATCGCCCAAGTCCCATGGCTTAGACTGTAGTTTGTCTCCGGCTATAACTGCTGCTCCATAAAGCGAATACCAACTCATCAACTCTCTCCAATCCCACCTCTGGCATAGGCCGAGGCCAACCCCACTCTGCTGATGCTAGGCTAGTTCTACTGAAATACTGATGAACTGTTGTTCCACATCCCATTGTCCACTGAAACATGTAGTAACCCTCGCATCTAAGCGCCCCTGTTGTACTGTGCCCCGACTAAAGTTTATACTCCATTGAAAGGATACCAACTCATGATCTCTCACCAATCCATCTTGTGGGAAGGATCGGATGCATAGGCATCGGAATATGTGATAAGTCCCCTATGCTTCACCGTGCCCTACTCGTGCAACCGCGCCTGGTCAGTCAACAATATCCATCGAGAAAACCCTACCTCTCTCTCTGTAATGGGGACAAGTGGCCAAGCTATGTTGCAAGCCCTATCTATGTACTCCTAGTGAGGGCCACTCCCTGGAAGTACATAGATAGGGCTATTAAGTCCACACCTTGGCATATACACGACCACTTGAAAAATTAATCGACCTCAATGATATTTAACCCCCTAAAAAATATGATGGTCCCCTTTATAATTTGGCCAAAGATGAAAATTCGACCCTTAGAAAGGCGATGGCCCTTCCCTCTTCTTGAATGGGTCGTGACTCAGCTCTCGATCTGTCACCAGCAAGTCTTTGCAGATCTTCCAGAAGCGAATGGCCACTGACAATGTGACAGCTTCCCATCTACGATCCACACTCAGTTGTCAGCCAACACAGTAGCTCGATCTTCATGTGATGCGACCCTCTTGGCACTCATACGACCCTTTTATCACACAACCTTTGAGAATAATAAAATGTGGTCCACGACAATGTCTTGGTTATGACCGGTAGTTTGGCCCCGAATTCGATGACGGTTCTGACAAAATTGGATGTCGATACTTTATTTGCAACAATCTTACAATACGATTTCGGCCCTTTGAAATTCTTTGATGGCTCAAAATAGTTTTTCTCTATGGCTTGATTAGAAGAATAACTGGCCCCCTTTTTATTAAATAAAAAATGATTTTAATTTTTCGGTCCCCACTATAAACATTTGACCACACATCCCTTTTTGCTTTGCAGCCCAAAAAATTCATTCATACTTTGATAAAACAAAATTGTCACGGCTCCACTTAATAGCATAAACATAAAATCATATGCCCCTTTTTGAATTTTAATATCGAGCCAATTTGTTGAATCTATTATGATTGCAACATTTTGTTGCTCATTTAATAAGATAATTTGTCGCTCCCTTTTAAAAAATCCTCATTCTACCGCAAAAACTAGGTCCTTGATTTCTATGGCAAAACCCTTCGACAATAATCATTGCAACTGGAAATTGAAAACCCGCAGGCTGAGCCAAGACCAAGGCTCTGATACTATTGTAATGTCCCAAATGGGATATTTTGCTAATTTTTGTAGAAATCTATCTTAACCAAAATTTCTCCATAAAAATTACGATTTACTTAATAGAAGATTGCCATGTAAAATATAAAAAATAGAATGCATGCAATTCAATAATACAATGAGCAGAAATATCAAATTTTATTATAATAAGAAACTGGGGTTTACATGTTGATACAATAAAATAAGTGAGATGGAAAACCGGCCTCAAAAATCTGCTCCAATGTTGTGTTGGCCCTCCAAATTGAACTGAAATGTCACTGTTGAGCTCTATTGTGAATTCTAGATGAATTCACGAAGGGGAGATGGGTGCTCACCCAATCTCACTAAATCACCCGAAGGTTTTTGTCCTGGGGCTACGACTGAAGTAGAGAACCGGGTTCTCAACCTCTCATACAAGAAGAAATGTCAAATCCAAGATGTCCTCCAACGGCCTCCTCCTCTTTTGTAGATCTGATGGACCCCTCTAGAACCTCCTATTCTATTATTGTTTTAATCATGGAGCACCTTTCCCTCTTTTATTTCAATTAAAGTATTCTTTTTAATGCCGGAAAAAGGGTAAATTGGCCACCATGTCTCCTCAGGTCATTGAAACTCACATCTAACCATCCCATCTTGTTGTTACTATTGTTCCAATTCCAACGAGTTGTTACACTAAGGTGTTCTGTCAAGTATTTCTCCCGGAATGCTACATTAAGCATAATTAATTGACATGGGCCTAATAATAACTCTGTTTTTTGGAAGTTGTCGAAATGCACTAGAACAAAAGGTAAACTGCGTAGATGATGGAATATACCAAGCGACTGCCATCGGAACTCATAGAAACTCCTCAAAACCCCTCCAAAAGCCGCCAGGCTTGCTGATGACACCAACCTGCGCCTGTGACCTGTATGCCCCCAACTCTAAAAGTCCATCCATGCCATGTCATAAGGAACACCAGAAAAGGAACATTACACTCAATGGCAAGCTTGACAAGACCTAGGTGATAAAATAGAAATCCTAGATGAGAGAACGAGTTGCTCCAATGATGTCTTGCGCTGCCCTAGAAAATTGCACTGTCTACTCGAAAGATGCTACTAGAAAACCCACCTCCGGTTTTCAAAAAATTCTGTAAAATTAGTCCCAAGCTCCTCCCAAATAACCCACCAAAACCAGAAAGGGTTTGGTCTGGTTCTGAACCCCGAATTTTGGCCCTAATTACCACGTCCTCCTCCAACAGCTGGGAAATTCGGCCTGTCTGCAAACTCCCTGAAAAAACCCTCCAATCACTCCCAAAATGTTGAGTCTCACTATCCCAAAGTTCTCCTTATTTCTCTCGGCAAAACCCAGCTCCAAAAAACTTCCCTCAAACTCCCACGTGTTCTTAGAAGTGGCTACTGCGTAGGCCCTGGATGCACAATTTCGTCCTGTCTCCAATCAGAAACCTCCTGCACCAGAACTCATCAATTAGACTGATCTTCCCCTGAAGCTCCTGTTATCAATCAAACTAGCAGAGGACCTAAGGGGGATCCCTAAAGGGTAAATGCTAAACCAAGGGCAACAAATGGTGACTTAGCCCATTGTCACCTCAGCTAAGGCTCCCTTCTATTTAAGGACTTTCACCAATGGTAGGAGAGCTGGTATATTATGGAGTCACCGATGAAGGATAATTCAATGAAAGGATGTGGAGTGAACCAAATAATCCCTTTCCCGGAAGGGTTAGAAATATAGATCTTTCTTTCTTTCTAAGCAAGTTACAATGTTTTCTAGGGGAAGGAAGGGAGGATTTGAGAGTTAGGTTAATGGGATATGACTTGGGAAGGAATTTCCCAATCCCTAAAATCCTTGTTGAAATTGGTATCCTGTATGGTTCTGGAAGAATTGTGTTTCAAAAGAACGGGACCACATGGGACCAAGTGGACCTAGTCTAGGGTAGGTGAGAAGAGTATGGCAACTAATGATGTCCCTAACCCGGACAAGGTATGGAAATGGATCGAAGAAAGAATATCCACTTAAAGGTTTGAATTGATCCAATAAGGTACTAGCCTTTGAGGATGTTAGGGAAACGTTTGATCCTGAAGTTAGGGTTTGGATTTTCTCACAACTTCACCGTCGGAATGGCCTCAAATTTGGAGGAGGTCTTGGGGAAACACCAACGCAGAAGACCCTAAGAGATCGAACTTTTTGGATGCGTGGTTTGCCGCGAAAATGATGCCCTGGGTGACCCAACTTGGCTAGACCTGGGAAAAGGTGAAAATATATGATTTTAGGTGACCACCTCTTGGTAGATCAGTGCCTTAGTCTTGAGAGAATGGACTCTATGATGAATATGAGTGAGGATCTTTGATTCCCTATCAAGGAGGCCTCAAGACCGCTTCGCTAGCCTTCTAAGTCAAAGAAAAGAAATCTTGCAACTTTTATACTTCGATGTGCAAAGGAGATGGCTTATCAAGGTCAATTCGTTGATAGAATTACCCCTAAGAGATTTTGTTCACATTACTTGGCCCATACATTGTGAGATGTTATAATAGTGACAAAATTCGACAATTTAAAGCAGTAAATGCATGCGGCAATTAGCCCTGAAAATAGAGAAAATCCTAGTCCAACGTATATGACAAAGTAAAACAAGAATAACATTAAAAGCATATACTTACATGTAGCATAATATATCCAACCATCCACAATTTACAAAAGAGAAGCTCCACCAATATCCACACATCAAAATTCATCCATAAAGCTCCAATTCATCCTCTAGAAAAAGTGTGATATTCTCAAGAGAGAGAAAATGTCCAACCCAAATTGATGATGAGAAAATGAACTCATGTCACTTGTATTCATACACAAATTAGGAGTTCAAATTAGCTTCCTTGGCCTACATAAGCCCAAAAAATAAAATAATGTTATAGAAACTCAACTTTTGGTGACAAGCCCACCAAACTAGGTCATAAATGAAAGAGTAAGCCTCTCAAGAGGTCAAATAATAATCTATGCATCTCGTAGGGCCCTCTAAGAGGCCTAATGAGGTCTATGGGTGCCATTATGAAGAGCAGGACCCTCAAAAGCAGTGGACCAGGGGTTGGCCCCTTGTAATAACTTGTGGTTGTTGGAATTTCTAAGTCTAATTGTTAGAAACCCTTCATGTACTTTCTGATTTATTTTTGCCTACTTGTTTTGTTTAATTAACAAGTTATTTACCATGTAAATACTGAAACTAAATACAAGTACATGCTCAACACATTACAGATCATCAATTGAAGGAAAAACAAGGACACAAGTGACACCGTTGTTTTTGGACCAATGTCCTTGGAAAGACCCAATGTGGGAAAACTGGTGTAGCTATCTGAGGGTTTTATTATTAAGCAGTTTTAAATTACAATCTGGGTGCCAAACCGTCTCCTCAACAGAGAATGATCTCAACAGTAGTACCTCTCAGTCGGAGACAGATATTCCGGCTAAAACCCCGGATGAACAATCCCACAGCTCTTAGCTCCTAATTTGCCCCACGAAATCTCCAGCGTTTGCCTCTAGGGACTGCGTCAGCCTCTCTGGCCTAGCGTCACCCCAACTTGCCCTGCGTCAGCCTCTAGAGGCACTGTGTCGGCCTCTAGAGCCTCTGTGTCACCCACACTGGCTCTCTCTGGCACTACGCAACTCCTGGCTGCCTCTGCGTGGGCCTTGACTAGCTTTGCGTGGCCTCTAGTTGGCTCTGCGTCCCTCTCTCCCGGCTTTTGCGCTGATGCTCTTGGTACCCTCTCTACCTCTCTGATTCTGTATTCACGTCCCCTCAGCTGCAACTCTGATCACTTCTTCAATTTCCTCAGCAAGCCTTGCCCCGAAAATCGAATTCTTGATTAACTCGGTGTGTTCTCCAAGTGACCCTCAAGCCTCCTCTTATACCTTTCTCGTTGACAATTCAATGACCGAGATTAAGTCCCTAATCAACGACTAAGATTAACTCTAGCTTGATCCATGATTTTTGGACCCTTCTAACACAGTTTTATATTAATTCACGTTAATGTTTTATTTTCCCTAAGTTTAATCTTAAGGACTCCATTAAAAATATTAATTATTTTAATATCTCTCAAACTGTTTAGAATTTGTCCAAACCATTTCTGGGTAGTGGAGATCTCATGTGCTTTAGCCTCTCCACCAATTTTCGTGGCTAGAGCACATCTTATGCTACCCCAAATCAACACTCCCTCTTAGCGAGGACTGTGCTCTAGTAATACTCCTCACTGAGCATCACCCTGATCATTCGGCATCGGTCTTGGAGCTGATGTTAGGCCTGTTGCCCAACATCACTGCTGCATCATGTACTGCTACCCATGGGCCTGCCACTGCTACTTCTGCATTCGCACGACAACCCCTCTCATCATGCTGCATCGTGCTGCCCATAGCATTGCCACTGCTAACTGCTGCACTGCAACTCAGTTACTGAGAAGTAAGTAACTGATCTCCCAAATCTGATATTTCTGTCAGGCTAGAGACACTCTCGATGCTCAAACTCCCTTTGTCGCTGACAAGTGCCCCTTCTCTAACCTCTGCACTGCTGCAACACACTGCCCTGGGACTCCTGCACTGTAGCTCCCTCTGTCGCTCCATCCACATCTGTCTCTACTGACATCCGCCAGTACTGCTACTCCTCTTCGGGCCTCCTGTAGCAAGGTATAATCCAAGAGGCTGGGTACCTCAAGGATCCTGCCCCTCATCGCCTGTAGTCCATTTGACTACAACTTGATGTCTCCCCACTTCCTCTCAAGTGGTGTGTGAGCACTCATGGCACAGTCATCATCTGTGTCCACTTCCTTCTCCGCCCTTGATGGCGTAGCCTTGGTCTCGAAAGCCTCTCCCTTACTCTTCTTCCTTGGACACTGGCTCGCATAGTGACCCAGTTCCCCATAGTGGAAGCATTTGACCTTGGAGAGGTCCTTCTTCTGTTTCTCTTGCTTTCCCTCAGGTGCTAGGGCAGCATCCTCCTCTTCCTCCTTCTTGATTCTGACCCCCTTGTCGCTGCTTCCTGCCTTGGTCAGCCTTCTGATCTCTTCTTGGCGAAGAGCCGCCCAAAGTTCCTCCCAATCTAGAAGGGTTGACCTGCCCAGTATGCTTTGGACAAACACCTCCCAGTGTTCTGAGATTGCGTTCAAGGCTGTCCTCACCATCAATTCTTGATGCGGCGTGGCCCCTATGGAAGTCAACTGATCCCGGATCTCCTTCAATCAACTGAGGAAGGTGTCGATCTGTTCTCCCTTCTGCATCTGGTATGACCGCAACTGATTTTCTAGTAGCATCTTCCTCTGCACGGAAGTATGTTGATACAATTTCGTCAGGGCCTCCCACATCGCATTTGGCGTTTCCTTTTCGGCAATATGTGGTACTACATGGTCCTTGACCCCATCAAGGATGATGCTCTTGGCCCTCGCCATTGCCTCCTCGTACTTGTTGTTCTCAACCGGGTCAACTGGCATCGCTATCGTCTTCAAGGCAAAGTGCTTTAGACGATTCTTGTCTAGAATGGACAAGATTCTAGCCTTCCGGACTATGAAATTTGAGGCTCCGTCCAGTCTGTCCTGGTCTCTTACCCCGTTCATTGTCATTTTGCTGCTCCTCTACTTCCCTTCTGGAAGTTCTCGGTGTTACTCCCTCTAAGCCTTGATTTCCCTTCTGAAAACCCCTTTGCCAATGTCGAGATGCCCCCACTCCGATCATTAGTGCAGCTGCACCACTGATTCGGATTTCTTGGCTAGAAATCCTTGGCAGCAACTCCCTCCTCCTTGGTCTTGACTTGTTAGGTACTATTCTAACCACAATACCCCATCAGCTTCACTCCGCAACTTACAGACAACCTCCTATGCCTCAGCAAACTGAAGGTTAGAGCTTCTCGACTCTGCGCAATCTCAGCACCAGCAAAATCCACACCTCCTAGCCACAGGCGTCAATCCTTCCTGACTGAGAAAGATGATCGGGCACTGCGTAGGTCAAGTCTGCTCTCTTCTGCCATTGTGCTAATCCTCCCCTGGCTCAAACTTGATGACGCAGGCACTGCGTCACCTCTTCCTTGCTGCTTCTCTGCTAGGAACAACTTCTGTCACTTGGGACAATTATTTCTGCTACTGTTGCTTTGCTCGGCTGATGCCCTCAGTTATCCTGTGATCTGCAACCA
This sequence comes from Pinus taeda, assembly GCA_000404065.3. Taxonomy (NCBI): domain Eukaryota; kingdom Viridiplantae; phylum Streptophyta; class Pinopsida; order Pinales; family Pinaceae; genus Pinus; species Pinus taeda. The sequence goes on along the minus strand of APFE030949616.1, from coordinate 52,679 downwards.
CGCTCTAATACAATGTTGGAATTTCTAAGTCCAACTATTAGAAACCCTTCATGTACTTTCTGATTTATTTCTGCCTACTTGTTCTGTTTAATTAACAAGTTATTTACATGGTAAATATTGAAAATAAATACAAGTACATGCTCAACACATTACAGATCATCAACTGAATTAAAAACAAGCACACAAGGGACACTGTTGTTTTTGGACCAATGTCCCTGGAAAAACCCAATGTGGGAAAACTGGTGGAGCTATCTGAGGGTTTTATTATTAAGCAGTTTCAGAATACAATCTGGGTGGCAAACCGGATCACCCAACAGAGAATGATCTCGGCAGTAGTACCTCTCAGTCGGAGATAGATATTCTGGCTAAAACCCCGGATGAAGAATCCCACAACTCTCAGCTCCTAATTTGCCCCATGAAATCTCCAGCGTCTGCCTCTAGGGACTGTGTCAGCCTCTCTAGCCCAGTGTCACCCCAACTCACCTTGCGTCAACCTCTGGAGGCACTGTGTCAGCGTCTATAGTCTCTGCGTCACCCACGTTGGCTCTCTCTAACACTGCGCAGCTCCTGGTTGCCTCTGCGTGGGCCCTGACTGGCTCTGCGTGGCCTTTAGCTGGCTCTGTGTCCCTCTCTCCCGGCTTTTGCGCTGATGCTCCCGGTACCCTCTCTGCTTCTTTGCTTCTATATTCACTGCCCCTCAGCTGTAACTCTGATCACTCCTTCGATTTCTTTAGCAAGCCTTGCCTCAGAAAATCGAATTTTTGATCAACTTGGTGTGTTCTCCAAGTGACCCTCAAGCCTCCTCTTATACTTTTCTCGTTGACAATTCAACGGCTGAGATTAAGTCCCTAATCAACGGCTAAGATTAACTCTGGCTTGATCCATGACTTTTGGACCCTTTTAAGACAACTTTATATTAATTCACATTAATATTTTATTTTCCCTAAGTTTAGACTTAGGGATTCCATTAAAAATATTAATTATTTTAATATCTCCCAAACTATTTAGGATCTGCCCAAACCACTTCTGGGTATTGGAGATCTCATGTGCTTTAGCCTCTCCACCAATTTTTGTGGCTAGAGCACATATGATGCTACCCCAAATCAACAATGGTGCTCCAAATGACTTGGGGGCACACAAGTGTCCTCATGGGTCTTCAAACAAATCAAAGATGCCTGTAGATTGCCTGCAATGGGTTAAGATGATGGTGTAGTTGATGCCACATCATTGTGCAAGTCCTGGATCGTCTGTGAAGTGTATGGTGCAAATCTGGGGCCAGCTGGGAAGGGAAGCCCACACTTGGGTTTATAATGTGTAGGAGGGAGAAATCGTGGTACATGAGGTGCCTTGGCCTTGATTTTTCCACCCTCCTTTATGTGCCTTTTGCCTTTTTATGATTTTCTTTGATTAACTACTTGGGGCTCAAGGGTAAGAGCATGATGTATAAGATATAGCAGTGAATACCCCCTTTTAATGTGGGGCGGTTCATTGCCCACCAGGGGTTGGGACAATCATGGGTTCCTATATGACAAAGAAGGCTCATAAAAGTTGTAGGAACCAGGGTGATGGCCATGATGATGGGGTAGAGCTCATGTATTGACTTTTGCCCACATGCTAAATGTGTTTGTCCCGACCATCTTTTGAATTTTGTGGTACATTTTCCTGTTGAATGTGGCCATATATGTTTTTATCTTTCTTTTTAGCTGCATCAACCTCTGGGTTTCATTCCAAGCCATGACCCAAGGTGTGGGCAAGGGGAAGGGGCATGCTAACCCTATGTGGACCCAGACGAAAGAAATGATGAATGGGGTAACAATGAATGGAAATAGGGTAATATAAGTAGGTAAGGGAGCGAGACCACGCAACCAAAATCGGGGTTTCCCATGAAATACCATCCCTAGAGCCAAATGGTCAGTAAAAAAGATCCCACAGGACTAGAATCCTGAAACTTTTTTCTGGGTTCTGGAGTTCTTATGTTTCTAAGCCTCTCTCACCAAAGTCGAGACTAGAACACCTGTCCAATGCTACCCAACCATCAGTAATTAACAATCCCTCTTAGTGAGGAAGGTGTTTTAGACAATCTCATAACATCCTTCCATACATGTTGCTGATGTCTCACAACTGTAGCAAACTGGCTCTGTCCACCATGCCATTGCGCACATCTGATTCATTTGCGACTGTGAGCTGAACCGTACCTCCATTTGTGCTGCTGCTGACACTGCATTGTACACCTTGTACTTTTGCCAACTCTACACTACGCTGCAACTGATCTCATGTTGTTGCTATTACTGCAACTACTGAAACTAAGAACAAAACTCTTGTCCCTGCTTATGAAAATGGTTCTCCACTATACCCATCTGTTGTAGCGGCTACAACCACCCTCCAAAATTTCGGCCTGCACCAATTTCGGAGCCTCCCTTGAAGAGTTTCACTTGATGACTGCACACGCTCGAGTTCACTCCAGGAGCTTGTGTGAGTCTTTACATTCACCAGTCTTGTCATTGCATTCAAGCCTTTGCATGCTGATGTCTAAGTCAGGCTTATGACCATGTTTTGGTTATGCCCAAAGTCTTCGCTTTGTATGTGTCTATCGTGTTCGCCATGAAAGCATCTGTCGCACTCACACACAGAGTCACATTCGTTGTCGCGCAAGTGTCGTCTTGATCAATGAACGATCAATCACAAGTGTCACGCTTGTCACTTACACCGTCGGTCAGTCATGTTGAACATGTGTGTCTAGATGGTTTGAGTCATTTCGTCGTCAAGTCATGTGAGTGTGTGTTCGTATGATCATCTATGTATCTTTCGATTGTTCACACACTTAGTCATTTTGCTGAAGTTCTGTCGACCAAACTCCATTCTGACACTCGGACCATCACCCCGCCGTCGACTCGATCGATTGTCAACCAGAATAGCGCAGAAGCACCAAGCTAGCATGTTCAAGCTGCGCTGCCCGCAAGAAATGTAATCAACTCTGATGCTGGCCACTCGGACAGTCGGACCCGGCGGTCACCCCGGGCTAACTCCCTTCAAAATTTGTGTAGAGGCCACTGACCTTGCTCGCTCAACTCACTGAGGAAATTGCACAAACAGGCAGGACCAATGTTGTTAAAAGCGCGAGTGGGATTAAATCGGCGCAGGAAATGAAGCGGAAAAATCGGGAAAAAAACAGAAAAAAGCGGGAAAAAAGCGTTTGGAACAAAAATATTCATTTTTTTTTTCAATTTTTTTAATATCTAAACCATCTAGAACATAAAATAAATACATTGACACATAAATATGATAAAAAAACTAATATATAAGATGTGTAATATCATTTCTAGCACTAAATCACACATAACAGTGAATCATGTCCTGAATAGTAAGTCCTGACTCTGAGTCCCAACTCAGCCTCAAAATATCAACAAAAAATATGATAATGTATCTCATCATGTCATAATGTCATATACAATAAAATGAAAGTCTAATCCTATTGATTTCCTTTGCTCCTCTTGCGAGAAAATGCAATAGCTTTCCCTTTCCCTCTCGATGTAGACGCTGGTGCTTGTGCTGGTGGAGAGGGCAGTGGAGTCTGATGTGCTCGACTAGCTGAAGAACTAAAAATAGGAGGTACAGGAGGTAGACCACGTCCTCTACTAGTGGCAGTGGTAGCCCGGGCAGGCGGTGTCACCTCCTCCTCCTGTTCCTCCTCCTCCTCCTGCTCCTCCACTTGCTCCTAAACTTTTGCCAAAACCACACCAATCTCTAACGTGGCTAAACTTTTGCCAAAACGACACCAATCTCTAACGTGACTAAATTTTTGTCCATGAAATCACTCCTCATGGCTAGCTAAATCACTAGATATCGTACCATCATTAACTATCACATCAATGGGACACACTGGGACAAGGGACATCTTTCACTCATTTAGGATATCACGAGTTAGGAGAACTCATTCTTCATTAAAAAGACCCGTTATTGTTATAAAACAAAATTTACAAAAACACATCTATCTTCTCATCCATTAATATCAATGAAATTCTTATATTATCAATAAGGGAGATTTGGGAACTATGCATAACAGTGAATTCATGTAATTTAATATTAAATATTGAAGCATACATCATATAATAAAATCACATATCATTTACATTTCCATAAATAAATGTAATAAAGATTTGTGTCTACCTTTTATATTTATATCTTATAAAAATAATAAAAAATTAATATTATATTAATAAAATCAAAATATTTATATCTAGTAAAAATAATAAAAAAATATTATAAAAATTTAAAAAATTGAAAAAAAATGAAAAAAATGAATATTTTTCTTCCAAACGCTTTTTTCCCGCTTTTTCCCGATTTTCCGTTTTTTTCAAAAAAGTGCGTTTTTTTTCGAAAAAAGCGGCAAAAAAAATTTTAGACGCTTTTTTCCCATAAAAAGCGCGTTTAAAATGCCTATGGGAAAAAAGCGCGCTTTTTTCAAAAAAGCGCGTTTAGAACGCGCTTTTCACAACACTGGGCAGGACAGACACCAAGTCCCCATCCCTGTCTCCTTCAAAAAATTGCGTAGTTTTCCCAGTCAGTCATCTGGATAGTTGATCAACTGTTCATCTAAGAAATTATGCAGTGTTCATGAGCAGACCTTCCACTGCCCATCAGTCAGCTCAGCTCAGAAATTGCGTAGAGATGATCAGCAGGCCGGCCTCTCGGCCTTGGTGCAGTTCCCTGCCAGTAGCTCCTAGCAACAGACTGCTAGTTCCCTCTAGGAATTGTGCAGTTTCTGCTACCAGGGACTGAGCAGCCAATTTGCAGTTCCCTCTGGGAATTGTGTAGTTTCAGCTGCCAATGACCCCAACAGCCAACTGGCAGTTCCCTTTGGGAATTGCGCAGTTTTGGCTGCAAGTGACCCCAGCAATAGACCGGCAGTTCCCTCTGGGAATTGCGCAGTTCTGGCTGCCAATGACCCCAGCAACAGACTGGCAGTTCCCTCTGGGAATTGCCTAGTTCTGGCTGCCAGTTTCCCGGGTAGTTCCCCAAGAAAACTGCGCAATCCCTGCCAAGTGACCCATCATGCAGCCCGACCCACTCCTTTGGAAAATTGCGCAAATCTGGCTGTCCAGACCCTGCTGACTGTTCGTTCCAAAAAATGCACAGAGCATGCCTGCCTTGCCTTCTTGCAGCCCGAATTGTCCCTCCCAAAATTTGCGCAATTTCGCCTCCTAGCCAAGCCAGATGTCGCAAATAGTCACTATCGACTCAGATTGCCCGTCTCCATCATTTAGTGACTCTTGCGCAGTTTTCATCAGCAGTGCCCGCAACCATCATCTCGCTTCACAACCTTGCTGCCTCTCTTGGTCGCCTGCATCCGAAACGATCATGTGTCATGATAGACTAGGAGGTTTCTGGATTTGATGTCGTCTTGTCATCACTGACTGCAGGTACAGGTACACCAACAAACATGGCAAGATGACGAATAGGATGAACGAAGGGAGCACATGCAGAAGGACAGGTTCACCAATGGATGAACGAATGAAGCATGCGAAGCGGACGAACGCGACGAACATGCACCTTCGCGAATAAATGATCCTGTCAAACCTTCCAACATGCAAGCGAGGAACAACATGCTAGAGCTTCATCAAGCGAACCAAGGACCATCAAGGACTCCGCGCACTTCGCCATGCGGAGGTGAAGTTGTGATACATCATGAAGACATCCATCAGCCAACAGCACTGTAGCTTGACATACACTCCAACAGCAACAATGTAACAACACTGTTATGTCAAGTCATGTCGAGTCATGTCGCCCACATCTCCACTATGGGCTATGTTGTCAATCAATGAGATGTAACATGGGCATCCAAGAGACCCACTTGTGAACAAAGAGTCATGTAAGTCGAAAAATCATGGAAGTCAAACAGTCATGAGGGTAGTTGAACAACCACAAGGGTCAGTTTCACTCTTGGCTATAAATACCCCCTCATTTGTACATAGAAATGACTTTTCACCTCAACTCCTCCCACATAGCCAAGGGAGTTTGTAATCTTTTCTTTGAGGAGTAAGTAGTGGCTCCAACGCCTTGCTGACGGGGTTAGTGATGTATGGTGTAATGATGTGTCTTGGAACTTTTGGTTAATTCAGAAGTATGTCAACAGGGCAATACGTTTTCACACATGTATTGTACCTATTGTAAGACTGATCTTTAACACTTGTAATGCATGTTGATTTAACATGTGTTCTACATCTGAACTGTTTCATTTGTTGTAATGCATAATCTATTAATGGAAATGTGCTGTATATGTTGTTAATGTTGTCTCGTCCGTGTCGACTGCTCTGCCGGACATTAGACAGACCTTTCACATGAACCTTGCTGTAACAACCGTTGCACTCGTTCAAATTGATCCGTGAGTGCTGTATGTGTTATCTTACATTGTATGTTGTGATTACCGCATCTGAGTGGACTGCTCCACTGGAAGCTGTGTATGTCCTTTTGCATTGTGTGTTCCTAGCCAAGTTGGGATTGATCCCTTTCAACCTAGAGCTCACCTTCACCCTCTTCCCCTCACAGTGAAAGAACCATTGACACAAGTACACTTACACTCATCAGGCACGTGAACTTCACTTCCCGAAGACTATTAGAATGATACTATTTAGTGTTTAATGCTCATTCTTATTAGCTGTTGCTATTTTTATCCTTTTAGTAGTTTCTTAGATGAAACTGATTGTTTCTATTTCCTAATAGAAACTTGATGTTTCTATTACTGTAAATATCTCTGTATTATCATTGAGCTTCAATTTGCTCATCAATTCATTCATTTTGGAAATCCATATGCGTGTTTCGTACTGTTTTATGGTATCAAAGCTTGGTATTTTTTTCGAAATAATTTTTCATTTGTGTGGAAAAAATTTTGTTCTTCATTTCGAAGTTGCTCTCTAGGTTTTGAATTTGCTGCATCATTGTAGATACCATTGGTTCATCTGAGTGCGTGCTTTCTCACTGTTTGAGTTGTTCTTCGGCAGTTTCATGAGGGTTTCTGGTGTCATTCGAGAGACTTGATACACTCTCCTCGTGCATCGTGTTGGCCGACGGTGTTCGAACTTGATTTTTCATTTTTATCGTGTGGATTTTTTTTACGCTACTTATGGTGACTTTAGATTTCTGGAGTGAAGGATTTGGAATCAACGAAGCCACCCTTTGCTGCTGCGTTCAACCTCGGATCTATTCCACGAGCGTGGGCTGTTGGTGAAAAACACCACTACCGTGAGAACACGTAGGCCCATCTACCGTGAGAACAAGGGAATTGGGCTCCTGCAAGGCAACCCCATCGAATCTGGGGACAGCCTTCACAACTGCATTTTAGCCGGTGCCCTCTTATGCAATCGGCTAAGAGGCCGCCGCCGCTCGGGCTGAGAGAGCAAGGGTCGAACCTCGGCCGCATCGTCGGTTGATTCAAGCGACCTTTCCTGCACAAGTTCAAAAGCAGCAGCACCGCTACTTTGGCCGGAAGCCATTTCTTCTGACTTTTTAACAATAACACCAGAAACAGCCGATTTCTTTGATATCGTTCGAACTACACAGGAAACAGCCGATTAGTTGGAAGTTGGCAGTGCCACTGTCGTCGAGTGCGCCGGTGTTTTTCACGCCCAAAGGACCCAAGGTAACGCCGTAATCTTTCAAAAGACAGTTGACGGTTAATAATTGACATGATCAAGTTGGAATTCGACGGATCGCTAAAGGCATTGTGACGCTGCAAATTTTGTCTGGAAAGTTACTTTGCTCACTGGTCAACAAATTTAATATCCCCTGCTATTTCCACTGGTTTTATTAACACAGACGCAGCCAAATTTCTCAGTCCGGTTGTTATTTATCAGGGTGGCTCGAATCCTAGCTGTTTTGGCTCCCTCGTTCGTGCCTCGGCATAACAGGCTCTCTTTTGCAATCATTGTTTGGTCGCCGAGGTTTCTGGTTGGGCTTCATGGTTCAAGCGTTATAACACAGGTTGTTGAAATCCAGGTGGTGTTCAGTGACAGTCATCACATCTTTACGTGACAGTCAACCCACAGTCAACACATTTTTACGTAACAGTCAGCCCACTTCAGCAGTCTATTCGGCATTTTCTGGTCCTTGTGTTAAGCAGCGCTGTACGTGTTCCGGTGTTAAGTGAGGGTTTTGTTCCGTGGGCAGCTTGTGGGTTATTTCGGTGTATTTTGAATTCAGAACCGAAATTCTAATTCCGGTGCATCGTTTTCCGTACCTCGATTTTTCGAGTCAGTGGTTTTGAATTTTGTTTCTAGCACCTATCAGATTTTGTCTTGATCAGCTATCCGGAAACGTGCAGATGGCCTCGCTAACCAATTTGATGTTAGAAGGAAATCAATGCTTTAATGGCAGCAATTATAACATCTGGAAACAAAGAATGTTGACCATTTTTGAATACAGGCGTCTTGATCAACTCGTTTTGGGCAAAGAGCTCCGTCCCGGTACAGCTGGTACCGATCACGATAAGTTTGATGATCGAAATCGAGAGGCCGTTATGCTTCTCAAGCTCTCTGTGGCTGATGATCAGTTACCACAGATTCCTTCTGGCAAGACAGCTGCCGAGATCTGGCAACAGTTGAAAGAACTGCACGAGACATCTGACAAGAGCAGAGCTTTCTTTCGCAAAAATCAATTGTTCTCCATCATGATGGACGAACATATGTCTTTATAGGAACATCTCAACAAGATTAAAGACATTCGAGATCAGCTCGAAGCCATTGGTCGCACCATGGAGGAAGAAGATATGGTAGTCATCACTTTGAAAAGTCTACCAAAATCTTATGAACACTTCATAGAAACACTCAACATTACCTCCACTAATGTTGATTTGAAGTTTCCCGAGTTATGCACCAAACTCATGCAGCACGATCGTTGGAAACAACAATTTGGTAGTGGTGCAGCATCAGCCTCCTCAGAAAATGCTTTTGCTGCCAAATATCAGTCCTCTCAGTCCTTTCAGCAGACAGGTTCTTCTCAGCCTTTTGATCCTGCTAGGAAGAAAAATGTGCAGTGTAATCACTGTCACAAGTTTGGCCACATGAAGAAAGATTGCCGACAGAGGATTGCTTCTGAACAGAAGAAACAGGGAGGGCTCCGTCAGACAGCAAATGTTGCAGAACATTCCGAGCAGACAGATTCTGCCTTTACGCCTTTATGGCTAAAAGGTCTTCAGATCATGTTCTGTCTTCTGCCTGGTACATTGACTCTGGTGCATCACGCCATTTCTCTCACAGGCGTGACTGGTTTATTGACTTCTCACTTTTCAGTGATTCCGTGGTATTTGGCGGAGGTGAAAAGTACACAGTGGTTGGCAGAGGTACAGTTCGGATCCAGTCTGGTTTGCGCACACTCATCTTCCTGAATGTGTACTATGTTCCTGGTATGGAAATTAATCTGCTGTTTGTCAACCAGATTATGAGGAACTCTCCTCACCTTGATATAGTGTTCAGTGCGCACAAGTGCTCTATTATCAACAGGGAGACCAGTCTTACGGTTGCTGTTGGCCTAGAAGATCATGGTCTATACAGGCTTCTTGACACTGGTGATTCTCCAGAAGTGGCTCTAGCAGCTCATGTTTTTCCTATCAGCACTTTGTGGCATCAGCAATATGGGCATCTAAACATGCAGTATCTCTCTCAGTTTTCTCGGGAAGGACTTGTGTCAGGGTTACCTGATATTCAGACTCAGCAGTTGGGCGTATGCAGTGCTTGTCAAGCTGGCAAGCAACATTGGTCTTCATTCAAGGATGGAGAATCTTGGCGCGCATCTAAGGTGCTCTAGTTAATTCATGTTGATATTTGTAGTCCTACGAATACATCTATCACTGCTTGCAAATATTTTTTGCTTATTGTAGATGATTTCAGTAGAAAGATGTGGGTGTGTTTTCTAAAATATAAATCTGATGCATTTAGTATCTTTCAGAAGTTTAAAACCTTAGTTGAAAAAGAGTCTGGCTGTAATATCATGACACTTAGGACAGATAATGGGGGGCAATTTTGTTCTTCTGCTTTTTCCAACTTCTGTGATACTCATGGCATCAAACGCCAGTTAACTACACCCCACACTCCTCAGCAGAACAGTGTTGTCGAACGCCGCAATCGCACAGTTGTTGAAATGGCTCGTTCAATGTTACAACACAGGAGTGTTCCAAACAAATTCTGGGCTGAAGCAGTCTTTACTGCTATGCTGTTTATCTTCTTAATTGCTCACCCACTCAGGCTATTAAGGGGAAGACTCCCGAAGAGGTTTGTTTTGGCCGTAAGCCTAAGATCAGTCACCTCAAAGTATTTGGCTCAGTTGCATATGTTTGGATTCCAGCTGCTAAGCGCTCTAAGTTGGATTCCAAAAGCCAGAAACTCATGATGACAGGGTACAATGATCATCACAAGGCCTATAGACTAATAGATATAGCCACTGGTCCTCTTAGCTTCAGTCGGGATGTAGTATTTGATGAAGACAGAGGATTCTTTTAGCAATGTTCTGAGGATCAACCTCACAGTGTTCTTCTTCCGGTAGGTCCACCTGATGGGAGGGATGATGCAGCATCAGTGTTTGATAATACACTGCCTGAGCTTCCTCTGGAAAATAACCCTCCTCTTGCTGCCCCTATTGTTCTTGAGCCTTCTCCACCTCCTCCTGATATTGGTTCCTCTACTCTTCGGCCTAAATGGTGGGCTAAAACCATTGGTAATCTCCGGGATGATGAACTCCTTGAAGGTAGAACTTCTAGACATAAGAGCAAACAGCAGTCTACAGTAAATTTTGCTCTTATGGCTAACCTACACAGTATTTTTGAGCCTCAAACCTACTTAGAGGCTAAGGGTACACCTGAGTGGGAACAGGCTATGGAAGCTGAATTCCAGAGTCTTCAGAAGAATCACACGTGACCCTTTCTGATGTTCCTGCAGGGAATAAGCCCATCAGCTGCAAATGAGTATATAAAGTGAAATACAAAGTTGACGGAACCCTAGACAAGTATAAAGCTCGTCTTGTGGCTCGAGGGTTCTCACAGAAGGAAGGCATCGACTATGAGGAGACTTTTTCTCCTACAGCGAAGATGAGTACCATACGGGTTGTCCTTGCCCTAGCAACTCAGTTCAATTGGAAAGTTCATCAGATGGATGTAAAGAGTGCTTTCCTTAATGGTGACTTACAGGAAGAAGTCTACATGACGCAGCCTCCAGGATTCAAGATTGCCGGTCAAGAACAGAAAGTGTGTAGATTAGCTAAAGCACTCTATGGATTGAAACAAGCTCCTCGGGCTTGGTACATGAAAATTGATCAGTACCTGACAGATCATGACTTTCAGCGGAGCCCATCTGATGCAAACCTGTATATCAAGCATACTGGTGATGATATCTTGTTTGTGGTTGTCTATGTGGATGACCTTATCATTACTGGCAGCTCTACACATTTGATCCATGGGATCAAACAAGACTTATGCAGAACATTTGATATGACAGACTTGGGACTTCTTCACTACTGTCTGGGGTTGAAGTTTGGCAGACTGAGAATCACATCTTTCTCTCTCAATCCAAGTATGCCAAAAATCTTGTGGACATATTCAGAATGCAGGATTGCAAACCAGCCACGACTCCTATGGAACCAGGGCTCTCAATCCAAGTATGCCAAAAATCTTGTGGACATATTCAGAATGCAGGATTGCAAACCAGCCACGTCTCCTATGGAACCAGGGCTCAAACTTTCAGCTCAGTCATCCTCTCTTCCTGTGGATAAAACTTTATTCAGGCAATTAGTAGGCAGTCTCATCTACCTTACTGCCACCAGACCAAACATCAGTTTTGCAGTAAGCTGCATTTCTTGCTTCATGTCATCCCCTAAAGCTGATCATTGGATAGTAGCAAAGCGTGTGCTACGATATGTGCGTGGCACTTCTGATTATGGACTCCTATACACTCGCAGTTCCAATCCTATACTCAGTGGTTACACAGATTCTGACTGGGCCGGTTCGGTTGATGATCGTAAATCTACAGCTGGGTATGTGTTTAGTCTAGGATCTGGTGCTGTCACCTGGACTAGTAAGAAGCAGCAAGCCGTGGCTCTCTCCTCCACAGAAGCAGAGTATCGAGGAGCAGTTAAGGCATCTTGTGAGGAAGTTTGGCTTCGACGTATGCTTGCAAATATGCATGCTTCCCAGACAGGTCCTACTTCCTTGTTTTGTGATAATCAGGGAGTGCTCAAACTTGCCAAAAATCCCGTCTTTCATGAACGAACAAAACATGTGGAAACTCATTGCCACTACATTCGCCAGCTTGTTGAAGACAAATCCGTTCAGTTGAGATATGTTCCCACAACAGAGCAGCCCGCAGACATCTTCACCAAGCCTCTTGGTCCTGCTAAGTTTGAACAATTTAGGGGGTCTATTGGTGTTGTAAATAGATTGAGCATTAAGGGAGGGTATTAGAATAATTCTAATTTAGTTAAATGCTCATTCTTTTAGTTGTTGCTATTTTCCTTTCTTTAGCAGTTTCTTAGATGAAACTGAATCTTACATAGAAACTTGATGTTTCTATCTTTGTAAATATCTCTGTATTATTATTGAGTATTGTTGCTCAATCAATTCACTAATTCATTTTGGAATTCCATATGCGTGTTTCGCATTGTTTTACATTCTACCAACCGATTTTGATGTTGTTGCTATTGTTGGTGTTAAATTGGCAACTAGGGTCAGACTCCATGTGGGTCATCTTATTTATGGCAAGCTGCAGCCGATATTTTTCTTGGATTCCTCTCATCGAGAGGTGTAGGATTGATCTAAAGATCATCCGATTCTGACATGTATTCATGGAGATATGAATTTATTTGTGTTACTTGACAATTTGTCAAGGTCGGACAACAACCAAATTAACCCTACTCAACCTCAACGTTGCACTATAAATAGAGGTGGCCTTCAAGTCATTTCACACACACTTCACTCAAGATCTCTCTCCACTCGTTTGGGTTTGGTGGCAAGAAAGGTCAAGATGATGAAGCTCTAGACGCAAGAGAAAAGGAGACGAAGGGAGAAGCCCTAGCCACAGTCAAGTGAAGGAAATCTAGCCGCATTTTGAAGAAGAGACCATGCCCTAGCCGCAAATCAAAGGAGGCCCTAATTCTCTGTCCTAAAGGGGATCAAGCCACAGTGAAGAGAGGCTCCTATATGTTGTCTAAAGAAGCCCTAATCCACAGCTTTAGAAGGCCTAAATCCGCAATCTATTGAGCCCTAATACACAGCTAGAGAGTGACCTTAACTCCGCTTAAACCCCAATACGCAGCTACAGGAGGAGACATAATCCGCTGGTCAAAAGTAGTCCTAACTGCAGTCAAATGAAGGCTTCGTCATAGCGAGAGAGGCCTAAGTTATAGTCTAGAAGGAGGCCTCATACGCAGCTCAAAGACAGGCCTAGCTGCAATCACCTAAGCCATTGTCATAATGAATGAGAAAACCACATTGTTATAGGTGATCGTGTGGCCTATTTCAGGACTGTTTGGGCATGATCGAGCGGTTCTTGAAATTGGCTTGTTGGGCAGAAGAATCCGCAAAAAAGAGGAGCTAGAGGCTGGTTGCTTAAGGGGTGATTGAGGGGACCTTAGTTATAGTCCACTACTGGGCTAGGCCACAGGCCATAGCCAGCAGCTGAAGGTCTTTAAGTGTTGCGTTCAGGAGGATAGCAGCCCTATAAGGCAGCATATAGTTGGAGGAACTATATGAAGGCTTGCCGCAGTCAATAAGTGCACTGTTGGATGTGTTTAGGGTATTGTGGCACTCAGAACTTGTGCCCTAACCAGTGACCAGGTCTGCCATGAAATGCACCAGTCCTTGCAGCATATGAAAGGTTCCATATTAGCAGCCTTGTCATGATCAATGAAGCAGTGAAGGAAGGAGAGCCTTAATGAAGGAAAGCCTCAGTATTCTAGGTAATTAGTTGGGTTGTTCTAGGTCTATCATTCGTTGCATATCTTCAGTCCTTGGTATCAGAATTGCAACCTCATTGTGTCATCATCACAGAGAAGATCTTTATCTCCTAATTGGCAAGTCAAGTATTGACTTCAAATCATTATACTCTATCTCTTTCTCTCTGCTGAACTATTGAAATATATAAGAAGAATTAATCAAGGGTTTCCCCACATTAGGGTTTGTCCCTGGCTAGTGCCACATCTTGTGTCCTCTTGTCTTGGTTTGTCTTCTACTATTTATGTATATGTTTTATCTGCACTTTACTATCATGCTGATGTGATTGTTAATCTGAATATTCACATTGAGCTTATATGAAAAATAGTAAATTGCTCTTAGCATAGAACACACTGAAATTTAACAGTTGGCCCAAGGTACAAAACCCCTTCATTTGATGAATCGAGTAGACCTATTCTTCAAAATGGAAAGGTTGATTGCATTACTAGATATGAGGATTTTAAGACATCATAGTAACATTGGATGTACAATGATGTCAGATGGTGGTATGGATCAAAAGGGTGAGACACTTCTTAACTTCTTGGTTAATTGTTCCATGGGAACAATCATTATCAATTCTATTGATCCATCTGCACATAGTAAAGATGCACAGTTATTATGTGAGTTATTAGTCCTGTTCATTTAACGGTAGGTCCATAGAATGTTGTCTCGGTCATAACATACAATGTTGCAAATTATGTCGCTACTAGTAGGTCACTTAGGGAGAGTTATCCTGCTTTGTTTTCAACACCTTGTGTTATACATTGTATTGATTTGATGTTAAAGTATATAGGGAAAATTCCTTATATCATAGATATTGTTGAATCATCCAAGAACATAACAAAATTTATATATAATCATGCATCTATGCTTAGCCTAATGACAAGATTCACCAATAACAAGAAGCTGGTGAGTCCTGCCATTACACGGTTTACCACTAGCTTCATATCTCTTCAAGCACTCTTGACTTCTATGTGGAACATGAAGAGACTGTTTCTTTCAGAGAACTAGTGTGCTTTATCTTTTAGCTATAATCTGTGGTTGGAGGCCATACACAAGCTAGTTTCATATCAGGTAAGCTTTTAGGCAAGCGTAGAGAAGGTGCATGCAGTTACAAAACATTTCGTAAAGGTTCTTTGATTGGTTCATGGAGACAAGCCCACAATGGAATACTTGTATGAGGCCATGGATAGAGCAAAAGAAGTCATTCATACCCATCATGAGGAAAATGGGTTTGAGAGACAACTATTGATATAGTGAGTGATGATGAGCGATGGAACAATACAATCCATCACCTCATTCATGCTACAAGGATCTAACTCAACCGCGCATTTTCTTACTCATATGGTTTCAGATTTGATGTTGAGGTGATGAGATTTGATGTTCACGTGATGGATGGATTCCGCACCTGTGTTCAAAGGATGGTGCCATCGCTGCAGTACATACGAAAATTTTTAAAGAAATGGTGGAGATATATAAGATGGCAAATGGAACATTTGGCTTCAAACTGGTTATCCAAGATAGGAAGAACAAAATCTCAGGTAAGACTTTGTTTCAAATTTCATTATCTCTTACACTCTTTATTTCACAAGTTTCAACTTTCAAATTTCAATGTTTTTTCTCATGATTCTCTTATTTGTTTTAGATGCTTAGTGGACAAGCTATGTCACAAGAGTACCCAATCTCCAAAAGCTTTCCATTCGAGAACTTAGTCAAACATGTAGCTCCTCAGAATCTGAACACAACTAGAGTGTATTTGAACAAATACACACCAAGAAGTGCAACGGGTTAAAAAATTTCAAATTAAATTTTGGATTCAATATAAACTATAATTCATTAATTATGCCTTGTCACCCTCTAATTAGAATATGTATTATAATTATTAATTTGTAATTTATGACCCAAATAGACGTTGGACTCCCGACACCTTAATGACATGGTATGCTTTTACTACATTATTTGATTATGGGTGAGCCAACTTCATAAAACACTTGACATGGATACCATCTCAAAGGATGTGGTTGGCACCATTGTTGCATTGAGGGTCGAGGCCGAGAGACCTATCATGGAATAGGTCCCTAAGTGGTTGGATGAGGTACCAAAGGGAGTAGCAAGAGATAGATGTAGAGGATCATAGGAGGTGACACCACCACCTTCAAGGACTCGGATAGAGTGAATTGGTCTTAGCATTAGCACAAGGACCAATAGAGGACGTCAAAGTTTAACTTCTACTTCTTCTTCTAAAGGACATCAAAGTCCAATGCCATCGTCTAAAGAAAAGCCATTACCTTTGCCCATAAAATGGGCAAACAAAATCACCAACTTGTGTATCTGATTTCATTGTGAATGACTCATAATGACAATATAAATTTAGTATATTTTTTGTTCATATTTTGAGGTTGGGTCACGACTTACCAATCAAGACATGATTCAGTGTTGATGTGTGAAGTCGCGCTAGACATCTTATATATTAGTTTTGCTTTCATATTTATGTGGCAATACATTTTTTTGATGTTGTTGTTGCTTTAGATGTATTTATAAAAAAAATACTTGTGTTATTTTTAAAATTTTGCTGATGTTTCCAATTTTTACCCATATTTTCCCATTTTTTACTTTTTTTGCTTTTCTAGATCGTTGTTGATTTCTTCTCCAACATGACATCAACACTACATTATGGCAACAAGTATATAGTCGATGGTGTTCTATTACTCCATTGGATGTAGAATGGCCACAAGATTTTTCGAAATGGAGTAATAATAGAAAATATGGTAAAAATTCACCAAGTTACATTATTGAAAGAAATGTTGTGTGATAATTATCATGTGCCTTGACCACTTAACATCCACACATCTAGCATTTGACCACAGGATAGGAGTGTTCCACTAGTTTGACCAAATCAAAGAGGAATGAGGAGTTTGTTCACAAATACATGGCATTGTAAAGCACATTGTATTCAAATATGATTTTGAAGCACCTCTTCTCCTATAAATGAGGTTGCTCTAACTCAATTTTACTCGTTAGAGAAATACAAAGACTTTTATACTATTTATTTAGTGTGCTCATTTTCATTCTATTTGCAGATGCTTCATGGGTTTTAAAGCAAATTGACTTTCATCCTAAGCATCTCAAGTGATCATCTCACATTGAAGGGGAAAAGAGCCAAGGAGGTATAACTTGTTTATATCTTTACATTTTCTCATATTTTTTAAGTGAATTAATGAAATGATTTCGCAGCAATATCATAGTGTTTTGTCTTAGTGCATTTTCTTACACAAAGAGAGAAACCATTAATTTCATAACAATATCAAAGCACAATATTAAACAGCAAAGACTACTCATCCCTAACTAATATAACATTACCAGCAATGATAATGTTTGGATTCAACTTTAAGAAGATGCATATGCAACTTGAGCATTTAGAGCCCCTTAATTGGCCCAAGGGACGAAGTAGCCTATCAATCACCTTAGGCTATAGTCCTCACTAAAAGGGAAAACCACAAAATACCAAATGTTGGGCAAGTTTTGGGGCAGTTGGGGAAAAAGTCCACAGTTGGGGTTTGGTGTGAACATCACTCAATTAATTAAAAGAGAAAACCCCCTAATAAAAATCTATAAATACAAGAGGCTTTGTAACCCTTGAGGCATCATTGGATTGGATCATTTTGTCTCTATTCTTCTTTGAGCCTAAGGCTCAGAGGGTTTAAGATGCCTTTTACTCTTGGACTAGTTTTGGTGGAGGTGATCCCACCCTACCTAATCATCGTTCTCATGTTCTGGCACAAGTTTATGGGGAGAAATCTGGATCAGTCTGTGAATTTGGCACTTTTGTTTGTTCTGGCATAAGGAAAGTAATTATCCAAGGAGCAATGAGGTTGTGGTGGAAGCTCTGAAGCAAGATAGATCCTTGAGACAAGCCGAGGTTTTATTTGGTGGTTGCAGCCCCTTCTGAGGCAAAGATCAAACAAATTTGCCTGTGATTAATTGCCTGAGGCAAAGCAAGACCTTTGTGGACAAACCCTTGTGAAAAAACATCCATAGCAGGCCGCAATTCTTGAGGTGGATAGAGCGAAGTATTCCTGAAGATAGACGTATTATCTAAGGTTAAATCAAAATTGGATTCCTAAAGTAGATCGCACTCTGCCTAAGGCAAAAACCACAAACTGAGTCAGGTCGAGGCACACTTTGATGCCAAACGTCACTATTGGAGCAAATTAGGGTTGATTCTAAGGCCATTAGTAGCGAATTTGAGTCTTCTTGAGGTCGAGTCACCTTGAAGGTTGGGCGGATTATTAACTGAGACTAATGCTTGGACAGAGCGAAGTCTTCCTGAGCCATTTTGTCATTCGAGAGATATATCTATGGTAGATTGACTTATTTAGGCTTGACGACACACTTTACAGAGAATTTTGAGGGCAAAATTGTGACGACATTGAAGAATTCCTAAGACATCACAGAGTTCGAACATCCACTCAATTTGTATCCTGGAATTTAGTATAGATTTAGCCCTAAAGTCAGCCTAGTATAAATGGACCATAAATAGGCTAATAACACAAACTCTACTAAATTCATAACCAAATTAGCATTGATCAAAATTGTAGTGCAATATTGAATTATTGGACTGTGGAGGTACTATGGCATTGTTTTACTAGGTTGTTGAAGTATTACTAAATCAGTGAAAATCCTTAATGTGAGACCGTAATGTGAAATGATAGTAGTATCCTTGCACTGTATCATTTGTTGTGTATTGAAAGATTAGTCTTGTCTATTATAATTGTAAGGGATAGACTATAATAACTCTGATAATACAAGAAATTGTTGAAACCCTTGTTTTCTGATGTTGACACCTAATCATCAGGATTGGCTGAATGTAATTAATGTGAATAAATAATAAGAAATATGAACAGTCATCCGGAGATGAAGTGAACAATCTCTCCCTCATGTATATAATAAAGACCAACCTAAAGGAATAATATACGAATTGATTTGGTGGAGTTACTGCCTGGCCTAACATGGTATCAGAGCACAGGTCCCAAGTTCCTAAAATTAGTGGTAACTCCCTTCTGCCATTTTCTTGCAGTCTGTCCACTGCCCCCTGTGGAGTCTACCTACTGCCCTCTCCACAGTCGCTGCTGCAAATCTCTGACATTATCTGCGCCCTCTGCGCTCCTTTCTGCACTCTCTGGGCTCTCTGTAATAATCATTGTTGGCATGGTTTTTCTGTATGGGTGTAACGTTTCATTTACCCACTTCCGTCTCTCGGTTTTCTAGAAGAGGAGCGTTGAATCTCTACATTTTTGTGCGTTGAAACTCCTGGTTGATTTCTCTGTGCATTGAGTTTTGAAGGTCATGCACTAGAATAAGTTGAACGCTGGTCCGTTGGTCATCGCTGCATTTGTGATTTGAAGGTTGAAGGATAACGTTGGTTCGAATGTACGCTGATTGTGAAAGCCGACTTGTGAAAGTTGTGGAAAATTGTTGAGAAATGCATTGAAGCATGAAGTCTCCATGCGTAATTCCTGGTATGAGCATTGAGTTTTTTGAAGACTGTGCTGCATAGATTAAAGGTTGGTGTTGGCAGATGCATTGATGCCTGATATGCAAAGGTCTTTCTCTATGTGATTTACGCCGAAATTCTTCTTATAACTATGATGGATCACAGAAGCCTCAATTATACAAATGGTTGTTAACGTTGCTCCTATTCTACAGTGTCATTTACGCTGGTATAACTTCCATATATTTACGCTGCTCCTATTCTACAGTATATTGTTGAACGCTGCTCCTATTCTACGCTACACTATCTCATTCCCAAGATACACTGATGTATTAAAACCGAATAGTATAGCGTTGTTGATCTATTTTGTTTTTAGTGAGTGCAGCCAAAAGTTACGTTGGGAGACCGTAATGTGATGGTGGTTTTGACACTGAATAATGTATGGTTGTAATGAGACTGTTTTTTATGTGAAAATGTCAGAGCTAGATCATTTTTACCTAAGAGAAAATGACGAAGGTGAGGTCAGTATGCATAGTAAATAAGTTATTTTTCTTTGTTATGAAGAGCGACATATGTGTCTTCGAGGCTGCTGAAAAGCACAGGGATTTCTACTTGAAAAAGCCGAGATAAAGAAAATACGTGTTTACTTGGAAAAGCCAAAGAGAATTATGAACGTTGTGGTACCTTGAATGCTGATGCTCTTGATACATCACGCTATTAACTTTTGTAGACTGACTTTTGATTTATTTGTGGAATTGCTTATACAAGTCTCAGTAGTTTTCTATAGATTCCTTTGACAGCATAGACAATAATTGTGAAGATGCCATGAAAATGAAAATAATTTGTTCACATATATCTTTGATATTTTTGTGAATTTGGATTGAGATAGCTTTGAGATAAATTATTCTGCATACCTCCGTCTCCAAATATCATATATCAAAATCAATGTTTTAGCAGCAGAAGTTTTCTCCACAAAAGCACATTTTTTGCTAGAAGAAGTATTTTTACAATGCATTCAATCATATCTTCTTCTGAACATGCTGTGTGCCTTGCTCATAAAGAAAAGAATCCTGCTCAAGATTCTTCCAGAGGAAGAGGTGGTCGAAGAAGAAGAGGAAGATATTTTAAAGGCAGGGGGGCAGACAATCTCAAGGAGAAAACGCAGATTTGCACTGCATACACTGCAAAAGAAATGGATCACATGATGCCTCTACATGCAAAATACCTTGGGACAAAATTGAGCAGCAAAGAAGTCAACCCAAAGGTAAAACTAATGACACAGAAAAAGGGAAAGCACCTGAATCTGCTCATTATGTGGTGGCACAATGTAATATTGGAGTAAATGAAGATTTATTTAATGCTTCACTTGCTTCTTGGAAAAATGATTGGTTGCTTGACTCAGGAGCAACTTGCCACATGACTCATAGAAAAGATTTTTTTGAAGAATTTACAGACAATGTTGATGGAGCAGTATACTTTGCAAACCAATCAAAAATCAAGCCATAATGGCTTGGCACAATCAGGCTTAAATTCCCTGGTCTTCCAGACTTTCTTCTGCATCATGTTCTCTATCTCCCACAGCTGAAGAGAAACTTGTTGTCCTTGGTCCACATCTGCCAGCAAGGTCACTCCATTCATATGTTTGATGGCAAGCTTGAGATGAGAAAAGCATCTGACCACTCACTTGTCATGAGGGGAATAGAAGAAGAAAGGCTTCTCAAGCTGCAAGGTACCTCTTCTCGTGCACAACATTTCTCATACAATTCTCATTATGAAGAAGGTACACTTCCATCAAGTTTATTATGGCATGCTAGATTTGGACATTTGAACTATGACAATCTCCGCTTATTAAAGAAAGAAATGTTGCTGGTTTGCCTACAATTCCTAGGAAACTTAAGCAATGTGATGCTTGCATTCTAAGAAAGCATAGCAAACAGTCTTTTCATGATTCACATTCAAAAGCACATAGAAAACTTGAACTCATTCATTCAGATTTATGTGGTCCAATGCCTGTTCCTTCTGCAAATGGAAATAAATATATCATGACATTTATTGATGACTACACCAGAATGTGTTGGGTTTATTTATTGAAAAACAAATCTGATGCTTTCCTAACATTCAAGAATTTTCATAAATGGATTGAAAATGATGCACAATCTCATATTGGGTCTATTCGCACTGATAATGGAAAAGAATATACATCAAATGAATTTTGAAAACTATCTTCGACAACATGGGATCAAACACCAAACAATTGTGCCTTATAATCCCCAACAGAATGGTGTAGCTGAAAGAATGAATAGAACAATCTTGAATATGGTACGATCCATGCTCTTCTTCAAAAATGTAAAGATAATGTTTTGGGTTGATGCTATTCTATGTGCTGCATATATAAAGAATAGATGTCCATCTAGTGCTATAAGAAACAAGACTCCTTATGAATTGTGGTATGGACATGTTCCTTTTGTAAAACATCTCAAGATTTTTGGTTCCACCTGTTATGCTTTGATACCAAAGGTACATAGAAACAAACTTGGTGCAAGAAGTCGTAAGTGTATCTTCCTGGGGTATTCAAACACCTCCAAAGCATACCGTCTCTATGATGAAGTCAATAAAAAGTTTGTTGTATCTAGAGATGTAATTTTTCTTGAATCATCCAAAACAGACAATGTTGTTGAGCAGCAACATGATCGCTTGGATAGATTCGCAAATGCAAAATCATTTCAAGAATTTGATAATCAAATTCCACATCTTGAAGGGGGGATTCCTATACTAGATCAACATATGGAATCTTCTTCTGAAGAAATCTTTCCCCCACATGAAACTCCAACAACGGATGATGCTTTAAGTGATGTGATTGATAGAATTGGGAGACTCAATTTTGATTGAGTCCCAACTCAGTCAACGGAGCAGCCTGGACCATCTGAGAAAGGTCCCCAAAAGTGGCTGACAAAGACACTTGAAAGTGTTCATCCTGATGAGGTTGGAAAGACAGGAACTAGAAATTAAAACCAGTAAAATGGAGGTGATGCAGATGACTCTAATTCACCTGTTGATATGGATGTTTCTTATGATTGTGAATTGAACTTGTCTACAAATTTTGAACCATCTTCCTTCAAAGAAGTTGCTTCTAATAATGAATGGAAAGAAGCGATGCAAAAGGAATATGATACCCTCATAAAGAACGGCACTTGGAAGCTAGTTGATCCTCCATTAGGAACCAAACCAATTGGCTGCAAGTGGGTCTACAAGAACAAGTATAAACCTGATGGCTCACTTGACAAGCACAAAGCGAGGCTTATGGCAAAAGGTTTTGCACAGAAGGAAGGGGTCAATTATGAGGAGAATTTTGCTACCACAGCAAAATGGGCTACCATCCGGACACTCTTTGCCCTAGCAACTCAGAACGGTTGGAAAGTCCATCAAATGGATGTAAAAACTACTTTCTTAAATGGAGATCTAAAAGAGAGTTTTTATGTCCCAGCGTGAAGGATTAGCTGTGAAAGGACATGAACATAAAGTATGCAAACTTGTGAAGTCCTTGTATGGCCTCAAACAAGCACCACGAGCCTGGTATGAAAAACTAACTGAGCATCTCCTGAAACTCAATTTCAAACATTATGATCTTGATGATGAAACTTT
>APFE030949616.1:10756-29557 GCA_000404065.3 Pinus taeda | reverse complement strand
TGCTGCAAAAAGAGTTCTAAGGTACTTGAAGGGAACTCAAGACTTTGGAATCAAGTATACACAGGTGGATGACTTCAGCTTGATTGGATACTCTAATTCAGACTTCGATGGAGACAAAGAAACCGGGGTATCTACTTCAAGATATGCTATGCGTCTTGGATCAGGAATTGTCTCCTGGAGATCACGCAAACAATCAGTTCCAATAGATTCCACAACAGAAGCAGAATAGGTGGCAGCAGTTGAAGCAACAAAAGAAATTGTGTGGCTCAGGAAAATTCTTGAAGATTTGCAGGAAACAAGTACAATCAACTCCACTCATGATTGACAACACCTCTGCAATAAAGTTGGCCAAGAACCCAAAGTTCCATGATCGAAAAAAGCACATCAATACTAAATATCATCTGATCCGACATCATGTTGAGGCCAAAACAATCCATCTTCGTCATTGTTCCACTAATGAGCAAATTGCAGACATCTTCACCAAAGCGCTTGGAAGAGAAAAGCTTGAACGATTCAAAATGATGCTTGGACTCACCAACATCCCTTCAGATTAAGGGGGGGAATACTGACACCTAATCATCAGGATTGGGTGAATGTAATTAATGTAAATAAATAATAAGAAATATGAACAGTCATCGGGAGATGAAGTGAACAGTCTCTCCCTCATGTATATAATAAAGACCAACCTAAAGGAATAGTATACGAATTGATTTGGTGGAGTTACTGCTTGGCCTGACATCTGAGAAAACCCTAAGTGCAATAATTGCTCTAGCTCATTAGAATAGTATCAGAGCACAAACATCCTGCCACCTACAAGTGCATGAGCTATACATGCTTCTAAAGGACATGAGCAACGCCATTGTAAGAAAAAAAGAGGAAAACCCATCGGCCAGCTATGGGAAATTGCACAGGGCAAGGGGATCAGGATCCTAATATCTTACTAAATGCGATACTCCAACAGCAACAACAAATGACCAACATGCTACTAGAAGGACAGCAATAGATGGCTCAAGTTATTGTCTAGACCATCAATAATATCGGTAATAGAGGGTGGAATGCAGATAATAGGGTTGGTATGGAAGGAAGCAGTAGCCATAACCCTGGTTTCTTCAATGTTGTTCCTCAAACAAACCACAAGACAACCAGTGGAAGGAATCACAAACCTTTACTCCCTCAAGTTTTAAACCAACAACAGATAGTAGCCCAAGAAGCAATAGAGCAAAATAGGCTCTTTCATAAATGCTTTCGGGAGTATACAGCACTAGAAGAGAACACTCGAGCAGCCCTAACCTTCTGGGAATATAGCAACAATAAATATCATAATAGACCCAGGGAACAACAGAATCTGAATTTGGCATGAAAGGTAGGGAAGTTGCACATCTCTTCTTTTGATGGGTCATCAAAATGCTCAGCCAAGGCTTGGGTGCAAAAGTTGGACACTTATTTCTGACTCAATCCCATTCAGGAAACGGGCGTTATTCAATTTGTCACGCTACACTTAGAAGGAGAAGCACATGATTGGTGGTATCATGGACTCTAGTTACATTGGGACACGCAAACATCACTTCTTATGTAGACTTTATGTAGAGGTTGCCAGATAGATTTAATCGAAAGAACCTAGATATACACTTTAGATAGTTGGCACAACTCAAGCAAACCGATGGCATGAAGAATTTATAGCAGAATTCGAACAAATCACGGTCATGGTGATAGACATATCTAAAGAACAACTAGTCATGCTTTTCACGGAGGCGTTAACTAAAACCCTACAAGGCTAGGTTAAGGCATTCAATCCCAAAACCCTTCAAGATGCCATAAGAAGACTCGAGATATGGGAGGTGTAGCACCAAAAGTGAAGGCTAGGTTAAAGGCTAAAGCATTCAATCCCAAAACCCTTCAAGATGCCATCAAGAAGACTCGATATATGGGAGGTGTAGCACCAAAAGTGAAGGCTCCACCCATGCCACCAACCATTCCAAAGGACAAAGTGATCCAAGAGGATCCTAAAAAGTCCTAATTCAAAGCCCTAAAAATTTAATGGAAATATTGCCATCTCGAAGAGCTCGACGAGATGATTCCAACGCAACTTGAATCAAATCAATTTGAATTTGTATGTGAAAATAATTGCAGTTTGAAGTTTTGCAACAACAGGCCAAATGTCAAAGTCAAAGGTGACACGTGGCATACCCCAGAGTTGACGTGTGGCATGTATGGACTGATGCTGTGGGCGAATCAGAGATCGACATGTGATAACTGACATGGCTTGGCTAACTAGTGGCAGATAATGTGACAAGGTACAGTATCAACACATAGCCCACTAGATGGGTGACACATGACCCAATAAATGCGCGCCACATGGCCCTAGGTCAGCAGTCAAAAATTAGTTAAAAATTGGCATCGACAAGCTTTGAACCCGTGACTTGTGAAATGACAACTCAACAACTTAACCAACAAGCCACAATTGGAACATGTGATATGAAGGCAAATTAATTTGCTTTGAATTATGGTAATAGCATATGGCAAAAAGAGGGTGGGCGAAGCCCACCAAATCTGGCGACCCTGCCAACACATTAACAACTCTGACAACCCACCAAGAATGGATAGCACATGTTCACATGCAATTGGGTCGCTTCAAGCCAACGAGGTATTATTGGCAAAGTGTTTATTATGGTTATCGATATTTATTGGAACGTTGATATATATTATGGTTATTGGTATAACAATATACCATATTTGAAATATGGTTCATGTCATATGGTTATCTGAATTTAATGTACATCTCATACATACCAACGGTTATATTAAGCAACGCACCACTTTATCACATACCTGACAGCGACCTAAACAAAAAGGATGTGGTCATATAATATTGGTTGGATACTCAGGCAGTTATAACAATGTTTTGGTTGTTCCAATGACATGCCATATATATAAATATTGTTGTAATTTGTAATGAAACAATGCTTATATTTATAATAGCCATGCGCATATTCCGATGGTTCATGGGCTCAACTCTTAGTCCACCAAATGTTATATATATGCCTACCATTGCGACAAGAGATTTGGATAGAGCTTTGGACAAGTCTTTGAGTGGTGACATTTTGATAGTGCCTAGAGTGTTTAAGCTCAGTTTTTAAGCCTACATATTTTTTGTAAACAAAGCAAGTGGGAGCTTGATTTTGTAGCAACAAAAGGAGTTTTGGAAGCAAAAAGCTCAGTTTTGTAGCAAGCTTTGGGAGGCATTTTGGTGATGTAATAAAGCATTTGAGGCTTAGCATCATATAAATAAAAGAGGTCTCTCTTGGACGCTAGACCTGGAGACGTAGTCTACACTAGACAAACTCTGTTATCAATTGGCTTTGTCCTTGTTTTCTTCTTGTCGCAATCTATTATATGTTGTTTTAAATTGCAGCTTCATTTAGAGTATTTCATGCTTGAATTAAGTTAATTGTTGGTTTTTGTTTTGTCATTCACGCTTGAATATTTTTATAAGCCAAGTCACTTTAAAAGATCCTAGATCAAGTCGTATCAGAGCAGGCTTGATTGTGGTTTGTGAGTGTGCATGATAACCACAAGCAAATTCAAGCAAGGTGAAGGAACACTTATTGAAGGCAATTTGGAAATTGGATCGAGAAGCTTTATTCGAAGAGAAATGTCGTCACACGAGGGAGAAGTGAATCCTTTTGGATCCGGATTCGAGAAAGATTTTTGTGAAGCTTTCATCACGATGAAGCCGATGGTTGACGAAATGTATCGAGAATGGAAGAAGTTTGGAAAAGGAAGCTCGCCAAACTCAGAAATGGCTCCTCATTCTTCTCACTCTTCTCGTCATTCTCTTGGTGGTTTTGAGAAACAATCTCAAAAGTATTGGATTGAGGTTGTTGACCAAGATGGGTTATGAGGGAAAAGGCCTTGGATTTTGTTTCCAATGTATGATTGAACCTAAGACTTCGCTATGCAAGATTGGGGTATGGTTAAGGGGAATGCTCCAAGGCAATGGAAGCAAGGAATCCACGAAAGGATAAACCATTACAAGAACAACCTGTGACAGGCAAAGGCACATCACTTTTGGGCAACAGTAAAGCATGCAAGATGTCCAAGAGAAGAACAAAGAAAGATTCTCCTTGGAAAGGCATGCGCCAAAGACAACCATCGAAGGTAAAATAAAGCTAATTATTCTGAAGTTCCTTTTGATTATAGGAAGATTGGCAATGTAAATTTGTGGTATAAGAAACCATGCACATTTTTGTGGGCTAAATAACTATAGTGTTCTCAAATGTTGGAAAAGGATGGCTTTGTACAGGAAAGTTATGTCATCAAAGGAACATAACATAAAGACTCGTCTCCACATCGGAAGAAAGAGAAGGGAAAGAAAGGCTAGATGTTAAAGATCCTTTGCACCCACTACAAGAAAGGTGGACACCAAGAAGCTAAATGTTGGAAACTCCATCTGGAGCTTTGTCCAAAGAAGAACAAGAAGAATGAAGTTGATTCCTTACTTGTAAATACAAGGTAGTTGAAGAGCCACATGTATGTGAGCAAAAACTCTTCATTCATGACTGCAAAGGAGGCAAAAGAAGGTGATGTGAAGCATGGACATGAAGTAGTTACATGCAAGTCTAATTATCATGTTCGTGGGAACCTATAAGAACGTAAAAAATATTGTTAGTTCATTTTCATTAATATCCTTGTATTTGTTAATGTTGCTAATGTGTTGTACATGGGTAGTAGTTGGAGTAATGAATGCAAAAGGATGTGGGAAAATGCAAATGGGTAGCAATATGCCTTCATTTTATAATTGTTGTACAATTGATTGTGATGAGCAAGGCACACAAAACAAGGTGGATGGATACTGGATAAGTGGGGAGGTGTTTTCTTCACTTTCTATCTGAATAAGAACCCTTTGGAGGTCCAAATGCTTCCCAATGGGGAGGATTGATCCGAGAGGATCCTAAAAAGGCCTAAAATTCAAATTCTCTGAAATTTAAAGATAGCCATGTTGAAGAGCTCGATGAGACGATTCCAAGACAACTTGAATCACTTAAATCTGAGTCTGTCTACAAAAGTTATTGCAATTTGGTGTTTTGCAACATGCAAAAATTCAAAGTCAAAGGTGACACGTGGCATACCCTGGAGCTGATACGTGGCATGTACAACCTAATGACGTGGGCAAATTAGAGCTCAACATGTGGCAGCTGACATGGCTTCGCTAAATAGTGGCAAATGATGTGGCAAGGTATGGTATCAAAACGTGGCCCACTAGATGGATGCCACGTCGCCCTGGGTTAGCAGTCAAAATTTTGTTAACAATTGACATCATCAGGGTTTGAACCCGCAACTTGTGAAACAACAACCCAATGACATAACCAACAAGCCACAACTAGAAGATGTAAAATGACGGCAGATTAATTTGTTTTAAATTACGGTAATGGCATATGGCAGAAAAAGGGTGGGCAGAGCCCGCCAAATCCAGCGGCTCTGACAACTCGCCAACAATGGATATCACACATTCACATGCAATTGGACCACTTCTAGCCAACTAGATATTATAGGCAAAGTGTTTAATATGGTTATCGATATTTATTGGAGCGTCAATATATATTATGGTTATTGGTGTAACAATATGCCATATTTGTAATATGGTTCATGCCATATGGTTATATGAATTTAATATGTATGCCATATATAACCAACAGTTATATTAACCAACGCACCATATTATCACATACCCGATAGCCACCAAAACAAAAAAGGACATGGTCATATAATATTGGTCGAATACTCCGTCAGTTATAACAATGTTTTGGTTGTTCTAATGACATGCCATAAATATAAATATTGTTGTAATTTGTTATAAATTAATGTTCATATTTAGAATAACCATGTGCATATTTCGATACCCATGAGCTTGACTATTAATCCACCAAATGTTATGTATATGCTTGCCATTGCAACGAGAGCTTTGGACAAGTATTTGAGTGGCGACATTTCGATAATGTCGAGAGTGTTTAAGCTCAGTTTTTGAACTTGCATATTTTTGTAAACAAAGCGAGTGGGTACTTGATTTTGTAGCAACCAAAGGAGTTTTCGTAGCAAAGAGCTCAATTTAGTAGCAGATAGCACAATTTTGTAACATGCTTTAGGAGGCATTTTGGTGATGTAATAAAGCATTTGAGGCTTAGCATCATATAAATAAAAGAGGCCACTCTGTTGGACGCAGAGCCCGAAGACGTAGTCCACACTAGACGAATTTCGTTATCAACTGGTTTTGTCCTTGTTTTCTTCTTGTCTCAATCTTTTATATTTCCTTTTAAATTGCAGCTTCATCTAAAATACTTCATGCTTGACTTAAGTTTGTTGATTTAAGTTTTGCCATTCATGCTTGAACATTTTTACAACCCAAGTCACTTTAAAAGATACTAGATCAAATCAAGTCTAGATCACAAGGCAAGAAGATATCTCTAGACAACAAAACCAAGAAGGATCGGCTGGATGAAGAGACTCGAAATGACCTTAGAAGAAAGAAGCTTTGTTTCACTTGTAAAGAGCCACAGGAACTAGGTCGCCAATGTTTGGAAAAGGTAAGATTCACTACTTTGAAGTATTGCCCGATAGTGACAACGAGAGTGAGACATCACAGCCACCAAGCAAGGAACTTAGCATTTATGAAAAAGAACCTATCGAGGAAGCCACTACCAAAAATTGAAGGGGGTATTATCGCCACTCTCTCAAGAGTACCTAAATATCACACATTCAAGAATTTTCCAAAAGCAAGGGCACTATACAATGGCAACGTGTCATAGCATTCATATATGGTCGAGCAACATACAACTTTGTTGATGCATCCATTGTGGTAAGGAGAGGCATTCCCATCCGGAAATTTGAGGGCATCAAAGTGAGGGCAGCCAATGGATATAATATGGCATTCACCCAGATAGTTCCACAGTTGAGCACCACTCTTAGTAAGTATATGCTTACTAATAATTTTATGCAGATACTGAGATAGTGTTGGGAGTTCAATAGTTATACTCCCTAGGAAAATTTGTGATGAACTACCAAACGATGGAAATGGAATTCTAAGACCCAAAGGGCAACAAGGTAGTTCTGAGAGGCATGACCAATGGTGGTCCCCGCATTGTAACAACTCAGCAAATGGAGGTTATACCCAGACAAGGAAAGGTCACTCGCATGTCAACTTGTAGACCTACATGTCACAGCTTACAACCCAATGAGGTCAGGCATGCGAAACACAACATATTCCTAAGAGATTGGGAAGCCCATCTCTTAATAGAGTACTCCAAGAATAAATTTGCTTGCGAAATATTGGTTGGACACATTCATGATGATAGGTATAAGGTGAAAGACAATATCATCTTCTATAAAGATGAAATATATTTTGTCCTCGAATCTAAGCTCAAGGAAAAGCTTGTTAGAGAAACACATAGAAAATCAACTGAAGTGACTAAGAAATTAATTACAGCAGTAAGGGAAGAAAGGCACACAAGTCAAACTAGCATGAAGACACGGTATTCATCCGACATCAATGTTGCATATGTTGACTAGCCTGTTGTTGAACAAGTAAGGTCAAATAAGACTACAGTGTCTTTATCAGGCATGATTAGCAGACTTAAGGGTATAATGCAGAATATAATGTAGGGGTTGAGAATAGTGGTTGTTGTCTATATTCAAAACTAATTTTTCTTTTCCCTGAACCACTTTGGGAGATGATTAGGAAAAAATTTCAAAGACATTTTGTTGTAGGATATTCTTGTAAAATTGTGGAGCAAGGTGGAAGCCTAATGGGTCAATTGACTACAACAAAATAGGGAGAATGGTGCAACCTGCACATTGTTGAAAGCTCTAAAGGAGGAATCGAAAAGATTGTATATTGGCAACATAAATTCTGCAAATTGGAACTTATGAACTTTGTGCCTCATGGAAGTATAGAAGTTGAAGCATACAAGGGTCACCATCTTCGAATAACTATTGAAGACATGGGCACAGCCAATAGAGTGCAACCTCTAAGGGACCAAATAACATCTCGCAGTGTTGGTATGTTCGGAATGGTAATTGTAAAGTTTAAAAAAAAATTCATGTAAAAGGGTTGATGAGAAAAAGTGGAAGCACTCAAATTTGTCATTGGTTGGGGAAAAGCAATGTCGGGAAGGGGTAATATAATGTCCCTGAGGGACTAATTGACCCAAGGGATGAAGTTTATAGGGTATAGTCCTTTGATAAAGGAGAAAACCCCAAAATACCCAATGTTGGGCAATTTTGGGGGCAGTTGGGGAAAAATAGCCTAAAGTTGGGGCTTGGTGTGAATATCACTCAATTATTTAAAAAGAAAGCTCCCTCATGAAAATATATAAATACAAGAGGCTTAGAAGCACTTGAGGCATCATTGGATTGGATCATTTTGTCTCTATTCTTCTTTGAGTCTGAGACTTTGAGGGTTTAAGACCCCTTTTACTCTTTGACTAGTTTTGATGGAGGTGATCCCACCCTACCCAGTCATTGTTCTCTTGTTCTGGCGCGAGTTGTTGGGAATAACTTTGGTTTGGTTTCTGAATTTGGCAATTTTGTTTCTTCTGGCATAGGGAATGTAATTATCCAAGGATCAGCGAGGTTGTGGTGGAAGTTTTGAAGCAAGACGAATCTTTGAGACAAACAGAGGTTTTATGTGGAAGCCACAGCCCCTCCACATCAAAGGAAATTTCTTGTTGTTAATTGCTTGAGACAAAGCAAGATCTCTATGGCCAAACCATTGTGAAAACCCATCCGTAGCAAGCCACAATCCCTAAGGTTGATAGAGCGAAGTATTCTTGAAGATAGACGTATTATCTCAAGCTAAAGCTGTAGTGGATTCCAAAAGCAAATCGCACTCTCCCTGAGGCAAAAACCACAAACTGAGTCAGGTCGAGGAACACTTTGAGGCCAGACATCACTATTAGAGCAAATCAAGGTTTGTTCTGAGGCCACTTGTAGCAGATCCGCATCTTCCTGAGGTCGATTCACCTTGAAGGTTGGGCGGATTATTCACTGAGACTAATGCTTGAACAGAGCAAAGTCTTCCTGAAACATTTTAGCACTGGAGAGATATATCTGTGCTAGATTGACATATTCTAGGTTTGAAGGCACTCTACAGAGAATTCTGAGGGCGGAATTGTGACATCATTGAAGAATTCCTAAGGCAACGCAAAGGTCAATTATCCACTCAGCTTGTATCATGGAACTTAGTTGCAGCTCGAGAAACCCTAAGGGTTTTGTGTATGGGTTCGGCCATGAAGTCAATCTAGTCTAGTTGGACCATAAATAGTCTAGTAACACAAACTCTTCTAAATTCAAAATTAGATTTGCACTGATCGGAAATGTAGTGGACTATTGAAGTATTAGACTAAAGGTACTGTGGAATCGTTTTACTAGGTTGTTGAAGTAAAACTGAATTGATGATTGATTAAGTAGTATCCTTGCACTGTATGATTTATTGTGTATTGAAATTCCAGTCTCATCTATTATAATTGTAAGGGATAGTGTTAATTTTATGGAACAATGGTATGTTCTGTGCTTAAGATCAATTGACTTCTATTTTCTTGGTAGCCCAACATCCATTTCTAGATTAGCAATCACATGAACATGACCCAAGACAAGAGGACACAATATTTGGCATATGCAAGGGAAGAACCCCAATGTGGGGAAACCCTTTGATCAATTCTTCTTATTATTCTCCAAAAGTTCAACAAAGAGAGAGAGAGAGAGAGTACAATATGCAAAATTCACTTGCCCAATCAAAGTCAAATTTGTCCAAACAAACAGCAGCCACAAGAATCCCTAACCAGAAAGTCAATGTTGGTCAACGGGGCAGAATTTATCCTCCAAAACAGTTCAATCAAACCAAGTCAACTCGACCTCCAACAATCATCCAAATTAGCCAAAACAGTGCCGAAAAACTCAGTCAAACTTGGTCAACGCAGAGTCGAACCTACAGTCAGACCCTCCTGCAGTCAACGCTGGTCAAACAGCTCAGATTGCCTCGATTCTATGCCCAGAAATGCAACCTACCCAAACAGAAATATCCTCAAGAAAAACATAGTCAAATCAAGTCAACAGATGCCCAGTCAATGCTGGTCAAACCTTCCTGCAATTCGGTCAACACCCAAATAGGAAACTATAGTCTTCTTCTTCGCACATGTGGAAAGGGACACTACCCAAAAATCCATACCCAATCAGATGAGGAGAGAGAGATGTGTGTGTAGATGAGTGAGCAAATGAGGAAGAGGCTCCTTCTATTTACATGTAAAGTTGAGGATGAATAGACGTGTCTTTTGGGCTTCTGATCCTACATTAGACTGTTCGTTGACCTTGAAAATTGTCCAAAAACAAAATAAATTCATAATTTCATTTCTACATGTCAAAATGAGATGATCTTTAGATCAATCCTACACCTCTCGGAAAGACGAATCAAATAAAAGTATCAGCTACATCATATGAGTTGTCCAAGGTGGAGTTTGGCCCTCGTTGCCAAATTTAACATTCCCTCTCAACTAGGAAGAACTCCATCTGCCAAACCATCTGACAGTTTGTATCGTCCTTGTCATCCCTGCTCTGCTGAACCATGAACAAATAATGAAGAAGAAATGATCGAGAATGTATCATACCATTCTCCACTGGCCCGAAGTCAGTCTCCAATAATCGAGAGTGTATCATACTACTCTCCACTGACCCGAAGTCAGTCTCCATCGATCCCAGATCAATATCAAACATCCTAGCATAGGGAGTACGGTAGTACACGATGTGTCCATCGGTAGTACTGTGGTCCCTATCCTCATTTCTCTACTCATTGGCTGGACGAGAGGTACTTCCCAAGAGTCCCAAACTGCATGGGTAGAATGTATCGATAGGAGAAGGTGAACCACTCATCTTGCTCATATGCCATAGGAGAAGGTAAACCAGTCATCCTATGCATATATCAACATCGAGTATCACAGGGGAAGGTGAACCACTCACCTTGTACATCGCTCACCACTTGGGGAAGGTGAACCACTCACCCTATGGTCGCTCATTGCTCCAAGAAGTACCCCAAGCCCCCCGAAGCTCCCAAAGCTCAATATCCAAATCAAACGGGCTCTCCGCGACTCCAAGTCGTTCATGGCAGGTTAAGAATTTGACCTTCCCCAGGGGCTTCGTAAGAATATGTACGACCTGATCATTAGTCCCAATATGACGGAGCCTTATTTCTCCCCGTTGTAACATATCCTGGATAAAGTGGTACTTGATATCAATATGCTTGGAGTTGTCAATAAACACGAGATTCTCAGAAAGACGAATCCCACTTTGGTTGTCGCAATAGATCACAGTGGTATTCAGCACATGTCCAAACAGCTCACTAAAGAGCTTCCTCAACCAAACAGCTTCACAGGAGGCCATACTAGCAACATCCAGATGTGTTCTTACGATCCACCACACTGCCAGCCCAGTCAACATCGAAATAACCATGGAGCCTCACATTCCCAACAGTGTATCTCAGTCCATAGGTGATTGTGCCCCAAAGATATCTCAAGAGATTCTTGGTAGCAATCCAGTGTATGTGATGAGGCTCGACCATAAACTGACTCAATGTATTCACTACAAAACATATGTCCGAACAAGAGTTCACCAAGAACATCAGGGCCCCCACGAGTTGACGATACTAAGAAGGATTTCCCAAATTGGGCCCAACAGCACTTCCGCATAACTTCTTGAAGTTAAGTTCCGTTGGAGTAGTAACGAACTTGAAGTCCAGCATCCCAAATCCTTCAAGTAGCTTCACAATGTATTTTCCTTGAGAGAGGAAAACCTCACCTGGCTTTTGCCAAACCTCCAACCATAGGAAATAATGCATCAGTCCTAGGTCCAAAATCTCGAATTCGAAAGCCAACTCCCTCTTACATTGATGAATAAGAGGGCTTGCACCTGTCAAAAAGAGATCGTCCACATAAAGTACCAAGATGAGAAGTCTATCATTCTCAACCTAAGTAAAGGTTTGGATCAGCTTCACTGCTTGTAAATCCCAGCTTGATCAGATAGTTGTTGATCCTCTCATACCAAGCTCGGGGAGCTTGCTTCAACCCATAGAGGGCTTTCTTCAACCTGCAACATGTGTCTAACGATCTTGAACTTCAAACCCCTCGAGTTGTTCTACATAGACTTCCTCCTTAATTGAACCATGTAAGAAGGCAGTCTTGACATCCATCTGGTGTAGATTCCATCCTTGCAAGACAACAAGGCCTATAATCAAACGGATGGTGGTATATCAAGCAAAAAGGGAAAATATCTCATCGTAGTCCACACCTTCCTTTTGAGAGAAGCCTCGAGCAACAAATCTAGCCTTGAACTTTCCATCACTTCCATCAGCTCCATGCTTGATCTTGTAGAGCCATTTCAAGGTGACAACGGATTTGTCCTTGGGTCTACGGACCACATCCCACACGTCATTCTTCATAATCGACTCATACTCTTCATTCATAGCATCCTTCCAAACTTGGTGCTTCACAGCTTCTTCGAATGTGCAAAGCTCAAATTGAACAATGGTGCTCATGGAAGTTAAGTACCCTTGGTACTTATTCAACTTCTTACTTTCACTAAATGTCCCCCTTGGTGCAATATGTCTCTCGGCATCTTCGAGAGTTTCCCTAAGCCATGAGGGTCTCCTTTTCGAGGAGGAGGGCTCATGAGGAGGTGGATCAATGACATCCATTGGTCCTTCAGCATCAAGCATCGAATAATCCTACGGTTCTCCCTGTTTCCCTGAATCTACTCCTTTGTCCTTCCTTGGAATAGGAAGGTTACTAATCTTTCCAAGGGCAACATCTTCAACAAAGGTGACATCATGACTTATCTCCACTTCTCTTTGACCAAGCACATAGATTTTATATGCCTTAGAAGTTTCATTGTAGCCCACGAATGTTCCTTTCTTCCCAACTGCATCCAATTTGCTTCTCTTTTCTTTCGACACATGAAAATATACGAGACTACCAAAAATTCTGAAGTTAAAAACATCAGGTTTCTTACCGGTGAAAACTTATTCAGGAGTTTTGGAGTCCAACGCTTGATGAGGGCATCTATTTTGAACGTACACAACAGCGTTGGCAGCTTTAGCCCATAAGAACTTCAGAAGGCTTTGATCATGAAGCATGGCACGAGTAGCTTGTATAATAGAACGGTTCTTCCTTTCAACAACACCATTTTGCTCAAGAGTATATGCGGTAGTAGTCTCCCTCTTAATGCCAGCTTCTCTACAATAGTCATTGAACTCATTTGATTCATATTCGATTCCATTATTGGTCCTCAATGTTTTGATCTTCTTCCCTATTTGATTTTCGACCGAAGTTTTGAAAGAACAGAACCATGAGAATACCTCGTCCTTTTTCTTCAAGAAATATATCCAAGTTTTGTGAGAGAAATCATCCACACAGATAACATAATATAAATATCCTCCCAAAGAGTTTAAGGGCATCATATCAGATAGATCAGAATGAATCAATTGCAAATTGCCAGTAGTCTTGTTATCACTTGAGGGGAATGGTCCCCTTATATGTTTCCCTTCGGCACATCCTTGACAAACACCTTCATGTTCTACTTCAAATTCGGGCATATCTGTTACCATCTTCCTTGCATCGGGTAGGGCTTTATAATGAAGATGAGCAAACCTTCGGTGCCATAATTCAGATTGAAGAGATGTATCACAAGACATAGTTCCTAGTGGACTTCCTCCAACTTGATATAGGTTGTCAACCCTGAATCCAACAATAAATGCTTCTTTGAAATTTATTTTCCAAACACGTACCTTTCCATCAATGAATGCCATCTTAAATCCTTTGTCCTCCATCGTTAAGATAGATACCAAGTTCTACTTTAGATCAGGTACATATAGTACTTCTTGTAGATGAATGGTGTTACCTTGATTCAACTGAAGAGTAACATTCCCAACTCCCTTCACGAGATAGGTGGCATTGTCTCCAAGAATGATTTCCAAATTTGTATCCTTTTCTATCATATTTGAAAGAGCTTCCTTGTACCCAGTGAAGTTCCTTGAGGCACTGCTATCAATCAATCAATTTCCCAAAGTATCTGGAGGAGAGGTAGTAGAGAGGGAAAATATAAGATTAAATTATTTTTGCTTGTTATCAACAACATTAGATTCATCATAACTGGAGTTTATTGATCTTTTAGGAGGGGCGACCATTTCCATGTTGAGTAGCGGGAGCATTCCTTTTTCCTTTGTTGTTAATCCTTCCATTCCTTTGATTGTTGTTGCCCCTGAAATTGTTGTTGTTGTGGTTGTCATCATCATGAGGTGCATCCCTTCTATTAGGACACTCCCTAGCATAGTGGCCAAACTTGTTGCAAATGAAGCATCTTCCCTTCCTTCCATTTTTGAATCTCGGCCTTCCTTGACATTGCTTCTTTGAACCTGCATAGTTCTTCTTTTTAGCATGAGCAGAGAATGCAGTGAGATCATTCCTATTTGAAGTCATTTCCATTTCCATCATCCTTGTTTCTTCTTGAGAACATCTAGTTAGCAATTCTTCAAAACCTGCAATCCTGTCGTTGTTGAGAATAGTAGTGTTACACATGCCATTCACGAGGGAGTCCTCCAAGGGCAATGAGAGTGAGCTCCCTATCAGCAATAGCTTCTCCAATTGAAAGATGATCATTTTTTTATCTCGATAATCCTCATGAAGTAGGATTGAATATGTTCACCTCTTCCCTTCTTTATGTGCTTAAATTTGTTCTTGGGAAAGAGAACTTGGTTTGCATTGCTAGCTTTGAACATGCCAACCAACCTATCATACATTTCCTTAGATGTGTTCAAATCGGAGATGTATGCAACCAAATGCTTGCTAACAGAATCCCTAATAATCTTCTTTGCTTTGACTCACCCTTCTTGTACTTTGTCTTCATGGCAGCCGGTGCATTTGAAGGAGGTTCAGAAATCTTTTCCTGCACATAGTCCATAACATCCTGCTCTTCTAAAGTCAAATCAAGAAACATCTTCCATGCATGATAATCAAACTTATCATTGAGCTTGTCATCAAGCTTGAAGTAAGATGTAGAGGCCACTGACTCTTGTCCTTGTCCAACAAATCTTGGTGATTTCTCTTCTCAGTGGTTGCTCCTTTCACTCTTGCTTGGGCTTTGTCTTCACCTCAGCTCTGATACCATGTTAATTTTAGATAACAATGGTATGTTCTATGCTTAAGAGCAATTTACTTCAATTTTCTTATTAGCCCAATATCAATTTCCAAATTAGCAATCAAATGAACATGACAGTAAATGCAAATAGAAAATAAATAAAAACAATAGAAGACAAGCCAAGACAAGAGGACACAGTATTTGGCAAATGCCAGGGAAAAACCCCAATGTGGGGAAACCCTTTGATCAAGTCTTATTATTCTTCAAAAGTTCAGCAGAGAGAGAAAGTACAATATGCAAAATTCACTTGCCCAATCAAAGTCAAATCTATCCAAACAAACAGCAGCCACGGGAAGCACTAACCAGAAAGTCAACATTGGTCAACGGGGCAGAATTTATCCTCTAAAACAGCTCGGTCAAACCCAGTTAACTCGACCTCCAATAGTCATCCGAATTAGCCAAAACAGCACCGAAAAACTCAGTCAAACTTGGTCAACATAGAGTCAAACTTGCGGTCAAACCCTCCTACAGTCAAAGCTGGTCAAACAACTCAAATTGCCTCTACTTCTATCCCTAGAAATGCGACCTACCCAATCAAAAATATCCTCAAGAAAAACATAGTCAAATCAAGTCAACAGTTGCCCAGTCAACGTTGATCAAACCTTGTTGCAATTTGGTCAACACCCAAACAGAAAATTACAGTCTTTTCTTCGCACGTGTGGAGAGAGAGGCTGCCCAAAAATTCGTACCCAATCAGATGAGGAGAGAGAGATGTGTGTGAAGATGAGTGAGCAAATGAGGAAGAGGCTCCTTCTATTTATATGCAACGTTGAGGATGAATAAACATGTCTTTTAGGCTTCTGAGCCTGCATTAGATTGTTGGCCAACCTTGACAATTTGTCCATAAACAAAATAAATTCATAATTTCATTTGTACATGTCAAAATGAGATGATCTTTAGATCCCTCACGGAAAGAGGAATCCAATAAAAATATCAATTGCATCATATGAGTTGTGCAAGGTGGAGTTTGGCCCTAGTTGCCAAATTTAACAGATAGACTATAATAACTCTGACAGTACAAGAAATTGTTGAAACCCTCGTTTTCTGAGAAAACCCTAAGTGCAATAATTGCTCTAGCTCATTACATTTTGTCACTTGGGCAATTCACCCAACATGTATGTAAATAAGGTTCTGCTTGAGA
Source organism: Pinus taeda (assembly GCA_000404065.3). Lineage (NCBI taxonomy): Eukaryota > Viridiplantae > Streptophyta > Pinopsida > Pinales > Pinaceae > Pinus > Pinus taeda. The sequence goes on along the minus strand of APFE030949616.1, from coordinate 13,185 downwards.
GAGTGAAACAAGTCTTATTTCTGTTTTGCAATCTGAAATTAACCGCAAATAAAATTCATACAAGATTATTGTTCAAGTCAAACAAACCCTAATTAACCATCCTAAAGATTGACTTGAAATTTTTGAATACAAATCCCTAATTTCCAACACTAATTTCTCTCTGAATTTGCTACAATTAGATAAGTTATCTTGGTGTTTTGTACCTTATTGATAGGTTAATTAAATCTAAGTGTAAATCTAAAATATTGATTTGAAATTTATAAACCTTAGATCTGATTTTCCCTAAGCATCTTATCCCATTATGTTATGAATATAATTTATAGAAAATTAATTAAAAATAATGTAAACGATAATAATCATAATTAATGATTAATTAACTAAGAGTTAGTATTGAAGAGGCATGTTCTAAAGGACATGACCATTTGTGAAGAGGTACCTCCCTAGGTAAATAAGCAGGGCCTCACCCTCACTTGTAATCATCTCACTTGTATTCAAATATCCTTGTATATAATTACTTGTCCTATGATGGATGTCTTTGTCTTCAAAATGTTTTAAAGATTATTCCAGAGTACGAACTTTGTCCGTTACATTGGTATTAGAGTTGTTCAACCCTCTGGCCACTCAACCACTGCACAAAGCCAGTCTAAGTCGGCCTTTGGCCATCAACCTATCATCAACTTCGTGGATGTCGTGATTCAAGCGCTTCGCTACACAATTTTTTGGAGATTCTCCATATTTTCGTCAAGCCTTTGACCATTAAAAAAATAAAATAAAAAATAAGAAAAATTAATATATAAGAAAAGAATAAAAGCATATGATATCATTTGATATAATATGATATTTTAGCATGAACAATTAAAAAATCATATGATATAAAAATTATTAAAAAATTTAGTTAAAAAAAATACAAAAAGGTTATATAAAAAATAGTAAAAAAAACAAATTAAAAAAAGCACAGCCATTCAACAATGGACTTCCGTAGCTACCTGATTGTTGTCGACCGTGATAGCCAACTCGTTGTCGTCTGAACCCTTGGCCAACTTAACTATGCATATGCAAACCTCGCAACATCCATCAAACAATGTGGTCGCCCCTCGCTCTCATTCCTCTCCACCACCCAACCGAAGCCCGCACCCTGTCACTGCCACAGCCAACAACCCACAGTAACTCTATCTGATAGTCGCCTTCACAATTGCCCCCATTCTACAGCGGTCACTTTCCGACCTTCTGCAATCGCCACTGCAAGTTCTATCCCATCGACTTAGCCCATATCACTATCATCACTCTGAACAAACACAAAGGAAGAACATATCAGCTCGATCAATCTTCATTCTATAGAACCCCAATAAAACTAATCAGAAAGTTATCCAAATCTGGGGTAGCGTGTAGAATCGATTTAATGTGGACATAATCTACCATGCAATCATGTTTATCACATATTTAGCACACCACACCGCCATTACAAATCAGTGTGCCACAACAATTTGTACCAATGTGTCCGTACAATCGCCCATTCATTCAAGCCCTCATTTCAAAAGGAATTAAAACTTTCCCAAAATTAGAGAGTAACTATATAGATATAGATATAGATACAGATATATATATATATATATATAATTAAAAAAGAAAAAGAGAGAGTAACTTTATACATATAATAAAAGACCAAATTAGTATATTCAAAATCCATCAACTATTTGAAGCGTTAATTCAGGGGAATATAAGAAGATTTTTGGAAAAAGGTAAAAAATAGAATATATTCTAAAATCTCATAAAAGGGAATATATATAAAAGTACCAAGTTAAAGCAAAATATTAGGGTATCTATGATCAAAGGCAAAAATGTAGTCTAGTTCGAAAATAAAGGAAGATTTCCGAAAACCTCACATAACTATGCTTCAATGCTATTTAGAATTAAAGGGTTTATTGTAGGACAAGATGTTATTATTTCTATCTCTTCGACCAAAAATAAAATTATATAAAAGCCTAAAATCACAAATCAATTAGTGATTCACGAGTCAAATATAATCCAAAAGTTTGACTATTTTAACAACAAAAAATATGACAACCAATTTACAATTAAAAATTGAGGATTATACATTTATATCGCAATTCTCAGTTCAAACCCTATGGAACGATCAAAGTGTTTAAAATGGCAACTGGGGCCAAATTCCACCTTGGGATAGCTCATTTGATGCAGATGATCATTGCATTGGATTCCTCTTTTCGAGAGGTCCAAGATTGATATAAAGATCATGTCATTCGAACGAGCAGAAGTGTGATTTTGAATTTATGACCACACGTGCAAATTGTTCAGGTCGGCCTCAGCTTAATGCAGGCTTAAGAAGCCCAATAGATGTGTCTCTTCACCCACAATGAAGTGTATAAATAGAAGAGACCTCACACCTCATTTGGACATCATTCACTCACACA
>APFE030949611.1:0-13854 GCA_000404065.3 Pinus taeda | reverse complement strand
CTGAGCTTATCATGTAGACCAGGTCCAGGCCAAGTTGATTTAATTAGCCATAAAAAATGGGAGGGTGTAGCACTGTATCAGATTTCTTAATAAACAGTTGATTTAATTTCAAGATCTCTGCCTCTGTGAGTATCTTGGCCCCTTGATTGATTAGGTCCAGCAGGGATAGAGGAACCAGTTTTCTTTGGGTTTTGAATTGGACCATATCCCTGATGGCCTGAGGGGTAGCGTAAAATACAACTTCGCCTCGAGGATTCATTACAGCCCTCTATATTGGATCATAACAACTAGCACACAAGTAGATGAGGTCAGGGAACTGTTTGACTTGGGGCATCTTAAAAGTTGGGAGGGAGGACTCCCAAATGCCTAGGATATCTGTTCCATCTTTGTGCCTAGCCCTGAATTCATTTAGCAGATGAATGTGGAATGTGCATCTGGATGGGGCGTCTTCTGAGATCTGGTAATCTAAATCTGCAAAGTCTTGCTAGTCCAGCTCTCTCTGAGGAGCATTCAAGGGAGTAACATTGAGGGCTGCTGATCCTGTAGGAGTATCCATGTCTGCCTCAAGTATTTCTTGAGATGCCGGGTCTGCTAACTGAAACAGTGGAATTGAGAGGGACCGAAACTAACAGGGTTGGTGTACAGTCAAATATAACAGTGCTGAGCTTTCTGAGAAGGCCTTTATGTAGTTTGACAGACTTCCTTTGACAGTTTGGGAGCAATGCAGTGAGTTCACGATTGCGCGAACAGGGCAGGGTTTTGACAGAAATTGAAGTTAAAGGAGGTTTCCGCCACAGCGTTTCAACCTTAAACAGTCCAATAGAGGTAGGATATAGTTGGGTTCCTGGTTGAATTTCAGTCTTATGCCTGTTTATAGTGGATTTTACCAGAAATCATGAAAAAACCAGCTTGAGAGAAGACGAAGTGTCAAATACCTGTTTAAACAGTGGCTTGGGATGAAGCAGCAGCTGGGTTAGCGCTCTGAACTCTTGCAAATGGTCGTAGGCTGGCTGGTAGAATGGTCGTCGTGGAATGCATGCAAACAGCGGAGAGGTGCTTTTCCCAGAAAAATGACAGAATTAGCGAAAAAACCGTAAAATATGGTTTTATACTTTATTGGCGCACTTTTTTGGATGACGTCAGCATGAGGGACCGGGTTGGATGACGTCAGCAGGACGTCATCGGGTGACGTGGCGGCCTAAGACCGGTCCACGGGGACGATGAGGTGGCGGCCAGGTGGGCGAATGAGGGACGAGGTGGGCGGACGTGGTGATGACGTGCATGACAGTAGGACGGGGACGTGGGCAGGACAAGTGTCGCCATATCGGGACCCCTCCTGCACGGCAAGGAATCTGTCAGAGGGGGCTCCGATGGAATTTGGATGCGACATCTGTCCCCGCGTGATGTAAGCGTCTGACAGATATCGGAAGGTATCTGTCGGACGTCGGGGGTCTTCCGATATGGATGTGAGCCGTTGATCTGCGGGCGCGCGATCTGACGGCTGTCGGGTGACGAACCTGCACGGGCGATAAATCCGGTCTTTATTAATTATCAGACGTCGGGCTCCTCCGAAATCGCTGCGAGCCGTAGATCTGGGACAGCTGCAATCGGACGGTCATCGGGAGGATTACTTGCACGGGAAATAGCAGTGAGTGGGCGGAATTAAAAAATTATATTTCTTGGCCAGTGCGACCAGCGGGACCCTCCATGCGATAAATGGTTTCCAAAGGTTTTTCCACGGCTTTGTTTGAAAAAAATAAATTTCGGTCTGCCAACATTAGGAAACGGTGAAACTTATAGAAAAAGGTTTTCGGTGAAATTGTTCAAAAAAGGCAAAACTAGCTCCCGACCTTTGGATAAGGCGGGATGGGGATATTTTCATAATGTTTCCGCCCTTCGATGGTTTAGGGGATTAAAAGGTTTTCTTCAAGGGTCTTTTTAGGGCAAAAATGGAGCTTTTGGGTAGGGAAATGGGTTGAGATGGAGAAAAAGGTGGAACATGGGTTCTTGACCTTAACCAGGTGTTAATTCAATTCCCAGGGAGTGAAGATTATGGCTATAGTGCCAAGGGGGAATATTTATACAATGTGGGATTTATACACCATGGTGTTATAATAGTAGGGATAATGGAGTATAGGGAGCTAAGTGGTAGAGTTAGTTGTTAATATGGAGGGAACATATAGATGAGGGCTAGTACCAATGAGTTTTCTTGAAAATATCTGGGAATCAAGAGTAGATGAAAATGAAAAGAGTTTTACACAAGAAATGTGGCTTTTAAAAGCCATAAGTACCATTACAAAACTTTGAGTTTGTCCTATGAACGAATTTATGAAGGGGTGTTAGTAATGAGTAATATACAAATGGGAAAGGAAGTTAGTCATGCTCCACTATATTGTTTTTTGGACATTGCTTAGCAACTTTGGTTTTTGAAGAAACATCACTTCTGCAACCCCATCTACCTACCCAACTAGCTCACCTAACATTTTTTATTCCTTCTTGGAGGGTGCACTTGGAATTGCAAACCCTTTGTATGCCCTTTTTATTTTTCATTGACTTTTTTGCTTTAATTTCCTATCTAATACTACCCTTATTCTTTCCAAGGCCCCAGATTAAGCAGTTGGGAACCTTAGTTTCTCTACCTAGCTACTGATCTGCCAAGATTAAACAGTTTGGACAGATTTCTTTCTCTATTCTACAACATAAATTGAAAACATGGCATGATCCAGATTAGGCTGTTGGGTCATCCAAAAATTTTTGTGAATATGCAGGCCTATATACACATTTTCTTTTATTGCAAATATGGAACCTTTGTGGCAGCAAAATGGAGCATATTTGGCACTTATATTTGCCAATCATGAAATATGAAACCTATTGGTATAGGGATCCAACAACATGGATCAACCGTCATATTCAACCTAATATCCAAAGTTAACATTTGTTGCAACTTGTTGGACTATGGTTAAGCACATGCTATGTTTAAACACCACAGTTGGTGCGAAGTTAGTATTCGAACTATATTAAAAACATATGTTATAACTACCTGTCGTCGGGGATTCGCATATATATATAGATGACGGTTACAACCAATGTGACACAGGTCGAGGTAACCTTTGTAACACTTTTGGAATGGTTTAAAACTTTGGTTAATCAAACTATATGGTAGCAATATATGCCAGGGGACCTACACATATCCGTCGGTGCAAGCGAAGGGCTAAGATTAAACTTTGGATATGATCCAATATTACATATTGTTGCGCCATATCAAAACGATTGCCATGTATTACCAAAGGAAAATCCTAGGAGGCCTACGGTATTGACCTCTCATGGCCTATATAAAATGTTTTACCACTACGCCAAAAGGGGAAAGAATTGAAAAGTAAATCTGTCAAATTTGTTTCATTTTGTGTTTGTAAATGCCTTTTGATGCATAACTTGGACAATATCGGGCCTGACCTTTTTTAAATTTGTAAGGTGCGTTGGAAAGCTAAGGCAGAGGCATATCTTTTGATAGTAGTTATTGATGTTTGTATGCATAGTCAAGAATGGTGAAATTTGATGTAACGAGATTTTATGAGCATTCTCAATACATCGGACGCCCATTAGAAGCAGACCCAAAGATGTAGTCTAGGAGGGACGAACTTCATTATCAAATATTTTTTGTTTGCTTCTTATTTTTGTTGTTCATTCTTATTTTTCAGATTTCAAGTTTCATGTTTAAATCACTTTAAAAATCAATTTGTCTCATTCTTTCACATAGTCAATTTTATTGTTTTCGGATCATATTTTGGTATCAGAGCAAGATTGATCATGTATAAGCAGGATCTTTTCCAATCTAAATGTTGACTAGATCCAAGTTGCGACGCAAAGAAGGGAAACTTGAGAATCCAAAGATTGGAAAGAGGAAAGTCTCTCAAAAGTTTAAGATAGGAGAGTGAAATGAAGGAGAAGCTCATAAAACAAAGGTCATTGGAGAGGAGAAATATTAGCAAATGTTCCTTAATACACAATGGATGATTGCAAACCTTTATCAAGGTAAGAAGACTAGAGATGCAACGTCATTTTCTAAAGGCACGAAATATAAAAAGGGCAAGGAAAAGTCTAATGGTAATGAACCTCCTTCTCCTCCATCTTTGTCTTCTTCTTTATTCTCTTATCGTTCAAGTTCAGATTCAGACTCACAAAGGAAGAAAAAGAAATCTCCTTTTTTGAAGCTTGATTTTAAGTTTGAGTTTCCAATATATGATGGTGAAATGAATCCTGAAAAGGTAGATAACTAGATAACTCAACTTGAGGTGTATTGTAGAATTCAAAATGTTGTTGATGAATATGAAAAAATTTAGTTAGCTACCCTTAGAATGAAGGGAGCAACTATGATTTGGTGAGAAAGTAAAACTCAATCAAATTTAGCCCCACGGGGGTAGGAGAGTTGGTAATCACATGGCGGTGAAGTTCGTAGTAAGCGGACTCCGTATTGAAGGTCACAAGTTCAAATCCCCCGGACTTACATTGGTGACGCGTTATAGTGGGCCAGGCGCGAAACCCAGAGGTTATAGTGGTGGCAGCCAGAATCGACCCCGTGTCACGCGAGTTGCGAGGTTGTCCCAATTCTCGTAAATTTATCTCTTCATGGTCTAAGTTTGTTACATCTCTTAGAAAGCAATTCTATCCTTTAGGATATATGTAACAGGTTGTAATTTAAGTATGGGGGATTACGCAGTGCATTATATTAGATATCATTTTGGGATTCAACTGCGTTAAGTAAGTCATTCAAACGTATGACCATTTCCATGAGAGGTAGTCGTAACTGACTAATTTCTCATGATTTTTGAAATTGATTGGCAACATTTAAGGCATGGTAAAGGACAGAGTGTGGAAGAGTTTACACGGGAATTCAGGAAAAAGGCATTAGCACTTAATGTTCCATTAGACACACGAGAAACTTTGTTGAAGTATATTGGAATTTTTCATTCTTATTTGCGACATAATTTGCTTATGTTTAATCCAACTAACTTTTATGAAGTGTGTGTAAAAGCCATTCATATTGAATCAGGTGGCAAAGCTTTTCTGTCAAACTTTTCCAAGAAACCATTCAAGCATTGAGAGAACAAAGATTCTAAAGAAGGCAAAGGGAAAAATAAGTTGAAAGGGAAGAAATTGGAAACAATTAAGAAGGAAGGAGAAAGACCTACTTGTACTCATTGTCAGAGGGTTGGACATGATGACTCCAAATGTTGGAAGCTTCATCTTGAACTTAAACCAAAGAAGTTCCTTAAGGAGAAGGGTGAGCTGAAATTTAATGTTGCAGTGCAACAAGATTTGGGATTTGACTCCGGTGATGAAAAGAATATTACCGCCATGGATCTGACAGGTATTCCTTCTAAAACTAGCTCTAGTTCTACTTGTTTTGCATCTTCTTCAAAAGCTAATAATGTGACTGATGAAAAGAAGAGGGTTGAATTGTTTCACAAAAGTATTATATCCAAATACACTAAGATAGACACATTATTCGATAGTGGATCACAAGAAAATCTAATTTATGAGGAAATAGTAAGGAAATTGGGATTGGAAACTAAAAATCATCCAAAACTATACCCTTTAGGATGGTTGAAAGAAAATACTCAGATGCATGTCACAAGACAATGTCGATTAAGGTTTGCAATTATAACTAATTTTGTTGATGAAGTTGAGCTAGATGTGATTCCTTTGCAAATATTTGGAGTTGTGTCGGATAGTCTGTATCTTTATGATCGAGATGCCATATTTCATAGAAAGGAGAATAAATATAATCTCTTTAAAGATGGAATTGAATACATTGTCAGGGCACACAAAATTAAGACAAACTTGGATTTAATCAATGTTAGTAAAATGAAAAGGCTAATAAATTCAAGTAAAAAATTTATTCTCGTGGTTGTTAAAGAACAACCTAAATATAAGTATGATGCTTTTCAAGGGTGTGATTCTCAATTTAAGGATAAATTGGTTGAAATAGTAGATTCTTATAAGGAACTGTTTAAAAAACTAAAAATTTCACCTCCAAAATGAGAAATACAATATGAGATTCAATTACAATATGATGCCCCTCTCCCAAACATTAGCATGTATCGTATGTCAGTCATAGAGAATGAAGAAATTAAGAAACAAATTCAGGGATTGGTTCATAAAATTCGACCTAGTTCTTCTCCATGTGGATCACCAATCATATTAGTCCCAAAGAAAGACAAAACTTGGAGAATGTATGTTGATTTTAGAGCCTTAAATAAAATCACCATTAAGAACATGTATCCTCTTCCTAGAATTGATGATTTTCTTGATCAGTTAAAAAAAGTTGTTTACTTTACAAAATTGGATTTAAGAAGTGGTTATTATCATATTCGTATTGCAGAGAATGATATATTGAAAACTGCATTTAATATTAAGCAGGGTTTTTTTGAATGGTTAGTTATTCCGTTTGGGTTATGTAATGCTCCAGCAACTTTTATGAGAGTGATGAATGATGTTTTTCGTCTTTTTATTGGTAAGTTTGTCATAGTATATCTAGATGATATCCTTATTTTCAGTTCAAGTTTGGAAGAACACGTAAAGCATATTAAACAAGTTTTTGATGTGTTGCACGGAGAGAAACTGTATCTCAAAATTTCTAAGTGTGAATTTGGGAAAATTTCCTTAGTATATCTCCGCTACATAGTTGGAGGAGGTTAGCTAAAAATAGATCCAACTAAAATTGAAGTAATTGTTAAGTGGTCGAGACCTCAAAATGTGACGAAAGTTAGAAGTTTCTTGGGTGCAGTTCAGTATTGGAGGAATTTTATTTCTCATTTCCCTTTTATTGCATCATCACTTCATGCAAGTCTCCTTTAGTGAGAAGGAAAACAACAAAAAGCATTTGATAGTTTGAAGCAGAAAATTGTTATAGCTCCAATCTTGGCTTTACCAGACCCTCTGTTAGTGTCAGTCTTGTCTACCTACCACCAGTGATCAAATATGTTTTTACCAAGTCTGTCAGGAGTCTCAAGATCAAATTTTATCATGTCACTAGGGTTTTAGAGTAAAATTTGGTCACTGGCTAGTTTGTCTAGGAAAGTCTTCATTCTTTTGGAAAATTCACACATGTTGGTCGCCTACCTCACTCAAAAGAAGGAATCATAATAAAAATGATTTTTTCATTATATCAGTGGTCATCATTAACATTTCATTCAGTCTCATGTCTTCATTAAGTCATTAGGGTTTCAAGGTCCATCATCATCATGTGTAAATCCAACATTAAATGAATCATGACAAGCAACTTTTGGCATAAGTTTGATGAATTTTCATAAGTTCTTCATGGTTTCAATTTCAAAGGTTCCAAAAGAAAATCTCTCACTGTTCAAAAGGTAAAAAGCAACTCAGGTTTCAACTCTCCAAAGTGGCTTTGTTTTAAAGGTGAGAAATCAGTTTTTGAAAAGGCATGTGGGGCCCATTTCCTTTCAAAAGGGAATCATACTTGCCTATAAAATCCCAAAAAGGTCCCAAACTCATTTCATTTACCTTCTATTTCCTTTATTCATTGAGCCCTCCCCTCCATTGGCGAAAAAAAACACGAGTTTCTAGGCAAACTTGGTCAAAAATTGTAGGCGTTCCACTTCCAGAGACTGCACTACGCTTTTGAGGCAGGGGTTGCGCTTCTAGACATTGCGCTGCGCTTCTAGACACTGCGCTATGCTTGTGTTAGAGCAGCTTGAAACGTTTCAAAACTCACCCAAATTCAATTTTGGAGCTTGCAATCTAATTTTTTGCTAATCTAAGCATGTCCGCAAGTAAGTATAACACTTTGCTTACCTTTTTCCTTTAGCAAGAATAATTCAAATGCAAGTTCTCCTCATCTATGGTTTTAGGTGAAATTTTCATGCTACAAGCTAGGACAATTGATGGTTTGTCTAGTTTTGATATTCTAAACATGTAAATCTTCCACCTCACATCTCTGTACATGTTTAAAATACACCTTGATTCACTAAACAACCTAGAAATCATCAAAATTTCCTTACCTTTAACTAAACCCTAGCGCATACCTCGCAGATTGAGCAAATTTCCTAGAAGTTTTGTTTTTTCAATTTCTCATAAGCATTCCTTTCCTTCATTTCACTTCATTTAAGCTTCATGAGTTTCTTGCAGTCCCTATTCATCTCCTAAAAATTTCCCCACCATCATTTCCATTCCTCACTGTTTTTTCCATTTTCCTGATCCTAGGGCTTCTACCAGCATGGAGGGAGATTCTTCACCAGAGAAGAAAAGACACCATAAAGGAGGAAAAATCCTTAGATATGTGCCTACCAAATGCAATGAAATCAAATCATCACCCTTTATCAAGCAATGTTTTGAAGATGTAAATTGTCTAGAGTTTTGCAAAGTGTATGTGAAGTAGGTTTTCATGAGCATTTGATAGATTGGATCACCACTCATATGAAAGGGGAAAGCGCCATCATAGCAGGGGTTGAGTTTACATTTTCAGTGGCTTCCATTTCACTTGCTATAGGAATACTTGATCATGGAGAATACTGGTTCAAGGGTATGAATTTGGATCTTGAACATTATATGTCCTTCTTGAAAACACCCTAAGCGGAGACCCATACACACATCATCCCATTTAGGTACCTGTTGGAGAAGTATGCTCCATTAACGAAGATTGTCATGAAATTTTTCACCTGTGAGGGAAGGTTTTCTAGATTGTATGCCTATCATATCCAGTTTCTGATGCACTTCACAACTCAAAATTCTCTCAACATGTGCAATTATCTGTGTAGAAGCCTTGTCAAAATGTCTGAGAAGGTACAAGTGAAAAACAAAGAACACTACTCTAGTCTTTTTCATCATAGCTTGATAAAGACTATAGTTCTCCATTAGCTTGCAGAGAAGAACATGACATGGGATTCTTTCATAGAAACAACTTTGAAATGGCATGAGACTAATGTTTCAGTTCAGCATCCAAACATACCAACACAGCAGATGGAGGTAGGATCATCAAGCCAATTCGTGGAGGTTCCTAAGGCACCTAGACCTGAGGTGACTAGAAGGTATCAAAGAGGAAAAAGTCTTGTGTTTACTTCTCATCTTGAGAAAGGGGGCAAGCCTTCTACATCAGCAAAATAGGGATCACAGGTATAGGATAAAGACTTGATTGAGCATGAATTTGAGTTGGTGGACTTGGAAACAACAAATGAGAATTCAAACATGCAGCAAATCATCAAAGAGAAAGATTCTCATATCAGAGAACTCATGGACAGCATGGCAAGAGCAAGGTTTGTTATCTCATTCCTTGAACAAGAAAAGAGTCAGCTCAAAGCTAGACAACTCATCATGGAGAAAGAGCAAACTAAATTGTTGCAGCAAGCAGGAAAAGGAAAAGAAGTTTTGGACCCTAGTGAACATGAGGAAACTGAAAAACAAGGTAGGAAAAAGAGGCCAAGGACCAAGGGACTCAAGAAGGCATTGAAGGAGGAGAAAGAACACATTTTGCTAGATGAAGACCTAGACAAAATTGCCTTAGAGATCAATGAGGACAGAGAGTATTGGTTAGATAATGTCAATGACCACTTGGAAAGATTTTTGACAAATCCAACAGAGATAACCAGCTATTAAGGCATATGGCACATCGCTATCAAACCAGGAGCATGATATGTAATATCAAGCTCAAATAGTTGGAAAACAAGCTCAAGGAAACCCTAAAAGACAAAAATGAGAGGGAAAACTTAGATATGCTTGCTGAAGCATACATGAGGGCTTGAAATACATAAATTTTCAACTCATGACCAATTTTGAAGGAATTCTGAGCATTTTTTGTTTTTTGGTTATTTTGGTGCCAAATTCAGAAAATTGGCTAGTCAATCCTTTTCCTCATGCATCCAAATGACAAATGGTTTGCAGTTTTGGAAAGCTCATGGCATCCTCTCAAAACCCATTTCATCAAATTTCTCAGAAAGGGCCAAAATTTTGAGGAAATGGAGAAAAAGGGGTCAAAATCATCATTTTTCCCCTCTTTTTGACAGGCGTTGCGCTTCTGGAGACTCCTTGGCAGAATGAATTTTTGAAGACCTTCCCATGGGTCATTTTAAAAAATTCAAGGTGTTCTGGAAACTAGAATTGAAAATATACTTGAAAATTCTTTCATATCTTCATTTGGACCTCAGGAAGGCATCTTAAAGTGGGATAAAAGTAGGTGCTCCACTTCTGCAAATTTCTGTGTTTTTAATTTAAATTTCACTATGTAAATTTCCTAGTTTTTAGTTTGACTTGGTCAAAGTCAAAACTCTTGATGTAATTGAAGTTAGTTAGAGGTTAGATGATGTAAGCATGAATAGATAGACATGATAGGTTGTTTTTATGGTTTATTAGGCCTCATTAAGGAAGAAAAATCTAAACAAAGTCTATAAGAAGTGTTTGTATTTGACCTTCTCACTCTCACATGTTGATTGAGAGAATCTTGGAAATAGTTCCACCACCTAGGAATTCGACTCCTAAAGGTGAGGAAGTGGTTCAATTGAGTCTATATGTATCATTTCTCATTCAGAGAGAGGGGTTGGGGTTTTGTGGAGAAGGCTTGTATCTTATGTTCTCTTCAGTTAATACAGGAGCAGCTGCATCTATATTTCAGGAACTCTAGTTCAGTGAGTCTATGGTGTTTTGTTTTCTCTTTATATCAGTTTCTAATGGATAAATCATCTCTCTTTACATGCTTTATCTTCTTCCTATGAATTTCCTTGCAGTTATATATACAAGAATCTTGAAATTTAAGCTTTGTTTATGTGGAATTCATACTTGTGTTTCTTTTCTTCTAAAGCTAATGAATTCATGCTTTCACATACTCATTAGGCTCTCTTAAACTCAAAAATATACACTACATTGACAACACTCTAAGTGAACCATAACACACTGATATCTAGCACCTACTTATACTTGTCTCTACATACTTGAAGCCTAGACCTAATTACATGCTCTAAACCCTAGTCCAACAAACTTAAAACCCTAAATTCACAAGAAATCAAAACAAACTTATATATCTAGCCTAAAACCTGTCTCTTTGCATATATACATTAACAAATCCTTTGAGAGATCCCTCTTTGGTTTAGTAGGGCTAGTTACAGATCTGAAATTGGTTCGTGGTTACCTCTTTCGATCTCCTCCTCAGCCTAGGAAATTGTAAGGGATAACACCTTCACAACCATTTGAAATAGAAACTGATGCTAGTGGGTATGCAATCAGTGTAGTGTTATTGCAAAATAGAAAGCCTGTTTGTTTTCATTTAGAAAAATTTTCTAAAGCAATTACTAATTATCCAACTTATGATAAGGAATTATTTGCATTAGAGGAAAGTGTTAAAAAATGGAAACATTATTTAATGGGCAAAGAAACAGTGATTCATATAGATCATCAACCACTTCAATATTTTCAATCTCAAACTAAGTTGCAACAATCTTGACATTATAGATGGATGGGGTTTTTGAAGCAATTCCATTTAGTAATCAAATATAAGAAAGTTACCACCAATAAAGTAGATGATATGTTATCAATACCTTCTTTGAATGCTTCAATTATTCTGAAAAATAGTTCTATAGTGTGTGAAAGTTATATAGAACAATATGTTGCAGATACTGATTTTAAGGATGTTTATGAATCACTAACTCATGGTGCTCAGGTAGAAGAAGTGAATTATCACATTCATGACAAGTTATTGTACCATCTTGGCAAGTTGTGCATACCACAGGGATAAAGAGTGCATGTGATTAGAGAAGCACATTATTCTCGTGTTTCATGGCATTTTTGTGTAGGTTCTTCTTCTGGGATATCTCCTTTTCAAACATGTTTTGGGTACCTGCCAAAATGACCAACGGAATTTATGTTTGGTGAAGAAGCTAAGGAGCATGGAAATGGGGATGTCGACAAAGCAATCAATTTCATTCAAAGAATCCAAAGGATTCATGAAGCAGTGCAAAATCAATTGGAGAAAAGTCAGGCCAAGTACAAAATGCGCCATGACAAGCATCAGGTGGATCATCACTTCCAAGTTGGAGATCGAGTATGGTTGTACATCATCAAAGAGAGGATGAAAGGTGAAGGTAAAAAGTTGAAACCTATAAGGTATGGTCCTTTTATAATTGTTGAAAATATTGGGCACAATGCATTTCGGTTGAATTTTCCTCCATACATGCATATATATTCAGTTGTAAATGTTGAAAAATTGAAGTTGCATGAACCTCCAATGATCGTGGTTCTAGAGGAAAATGCTCAAATTCATAGATGATTTTTCACCTGAATGTATGACTGAGTTACAGGAAGATAACCATCTTGAATAGGAAGGTCTGCACTTCCAGGCGAGAATATGTTGAGTATCTTCAAGTGGGACTCAAAGGAATGAATCCAAGAAAAGCAAGGTGGATGGAGATCAGAAGGGTGAGGAAGTTGTACCCTCACCTCATGTGTACTTCAAACCAAACTTTTAGTGGTCCAAAAGCTTCCAGTGGAGAGGAATGATCTAGGGGGATCCTCAAAATGTTCAAATTTCAAAAGTCTTAGATGCTCATGAAACCATTTCCAAGTCGAAGAGATTTTCACACTGATTCTGGTGGCATATTTGGTTTCCAAAATGGCCTCTATATGAGGGAGAAAATGCGTTATGAAGTTTTTCTCAAACATGCAAAAAAGGGGCCAGAGCAGGCCAAGCGGTAGTCTCTTAGCAAGACACATGGCAGTCAACACACAGGTCAAAGTCAACTCAGCAAAAAGGTCGAATTAAAAGGGTTGGGGATTAACCCATGAACTCCAATACATTAATAAAAAATGTTACAAATACATCACAACATTGCTTTGTTAATACTACGACACAAATCGGGAGTGCACGCGCGTTTTGAACTGGAGCTCCCACGCCCCTACATCCTTGGCTCCTACGGCCCTCCATAGGCCTCCTGCCTGGCAGCCCCTGCTGCTAGGCTCTCAGTCTTCCTTCCCGGCATCCCCGCAATCGGGCTCTGCCTCCCTCCTCCGGCCAGTGCTGCTGCTGGCTCTTTTTCGACTCTCTAGCTCCCATGGCTCAGACTGATCCCTCCCAAATGCACGAAAATGAAGAACAAGCTATGATATTTGCCTCTCTAATCTCTGAAAATGCTACCAATTGAAACAAACCCACAGCTCCAAAGTTCGTTAAAACACTGGCTGATATTCCAGAAATCTCTCTTCCTCCTAGTCTTCCAACGAAAGCAGCGATCTCTCTAGCAGAGAGAGGTTTGGTTGGTCAATTTACTGGTCTATGGCCTTCTCCCAGAGCTGTTCAGAAATGGGTGGAGCGCAACTGGAATGTGAATATCCAAGGAAAAATCGCAAGAAGATTCTGTGGAAGAGGTTACTACACATTCCTCTTTGAAACCAAAGAAGACCAGAATCTTATCTTTAGAAATGGTCCCTACTTCATGGACTCGAGAGGTCTCTACCTGAATAGATGGTCATCTGACTTTGACCCATAAATGGATATACCTAATGCAGTCCCGGTTTGGGTTCGTTTGCCTCACCTCCCTCTTCATTGTTGGGGAGATGAATCGGTTAAAGCCATAGGGAATGCTGTCAGAAAATACATCGACAGATGCAAACCAAAGGACAACATGCACGCATGTGCAAGGATCTGTGTTGAAGTCGACTTAGGAAAGGGCCTCTTGGAAGCAATCAAGATCAAAGTGGACCAATGGACCCATATCCAATAGCTGGACTACGAACAAATCCCGTTCAAATGTAAGGTATGCCATGAATATGGTCATTTTGCTAATAGGTGTAGTAAACTAAAAGAAACTGAAATGATTGAAAATGCTAAAGCCAGTGAAGACACATGGGAACAAG